>MU868920.1:52570-64957 GCA_036418205.1 Ostertagia ostertagi | reverse complement strand
TGGCGTCAGAGTCCGCGATTCACTCTTCGCGATTTTCGCGATTTGGCGCGATTTGCGCGATTCGCGATTTTGCGCGATTTGCGCGACGGGTCACGGAAATTACAAGTGCCCCATCCATACTGCAAGGTGTTCTCCAATCCCGCCGTCACTTCTGCTTGATGGTTATGGTTTAATGGAGACTGCTCATGATTCCACTTGTTTCATATCCAGTGTTTCAATTGTTCAAATGGGGCACTTGCAATTTTTGTGATTGGTTTGGTTTGATTCCTGAAAAAAATAGGAACGATTCAAGAGCATTTCAATGAACTAATAGACATTGAACATGAAACAAGTAGAACACACAAACATTCGTCTTCCAATCTTTACTGCCAAGCAGAATTCGCAGCAGGATTAAACAACACCTCGCAGTATTCATCGGGCACTTCCTCGTACTTCCTAGTTATTACGTACTCCTACTGACTAGTATAGGGCGCCATTCGTTGCGGGACCCACTGCCTTAACCCGCGGGGATCCCATGTGATCGCGGTTGAATTCGAACATTCCAGCTTCTCACGCATGTCAAGTGTCTGCCCTCACCCCCCACCCCCCTAGACTGGCGACACTGCCCCTGGCTCACGGATTCCCCGCTCCACATTGAAGGGTTCACTGTAGCAGGAGGCAGTGGTAATATGCGGCGCAAGGAAAGGGCAAAAAGCCACTCTCAACCTTGCTACACTCACATCGAACTCGGCCGTCCTTCTCAACTCAGCAGTGAAGAAGTGTGCAGCTACAAACGGACCCTTGCCGCCCCACGCCCCATAAATTCAAGCTAACAACCTCACAGTATTCATCGGGCACTTCCAACTCCTGTGATCCATCGCAGGTTTCGCGAAAATCGCGCAAATCGCGAAAATCGCGCAAATGATCGCGGACTCTGACATCAGCCTAACGGCAGGGATGATCCAATGCCGTGCAAGAGTCGCAGAGGTGCGCTCGTACTGTCGGTCGCTCTATGTGTGAGCATAGTCGGGTCGTCTACAGCAAGAAGAGCATATCGCGACTCTGACACCAGCCGTACATGTGAGCCTATCATTTTCGAAATCAGCGCACCACGACTAGTTTTGCTCCGATTCTCTTTAATGCTAAATGTAATACGACCACGTGCTGATTCAGCTGGTTCATGACTACTTCTTCCACGATTTCGTGTTCTAACGTCACCTCTGGAAATTTGCACCGCAATGTATTGCACCAGCTCGGCTTCCCTTAGCGGCGTAACTGGACGTTCTCAAGGAAAATCACTTGGCTCGGTAAGTCTTAAATTATTGCGAAATTCTGTTTTTAACAATGTACTGAGCAATTGCGGTATTTGGTTCATCAATGACTCTTAACGAGTTGTTATTGCGTTAGTTAGTTAGCATCATTTGAAAGCTGTTATTAGAAAGTCGTTATCGAGAAAAAGAATAGTGTCTGGACAATCACAACACTCTCAATTTTAATTTATGTTTAAAAGTGAGGGCATTAAAGACCAATAAACACATTGACTCCAGCGCGGCCACTATGCATGCCGCCATTTGCAAGTCATTTTGGACATTGTGGCAACTATGTATGCCACACCCATTACATTAGTTTTTTTTGCGCATGCCGACTTCTTCCCAAGTTTTTTGTGCTCATTCTATAGGCCATACATTAGCATAATCAAAAACCACATGGCTCACAGAATGGCCAAATATTCTTTAGTTTGGCAGAGGTTTTCCAGACCTTACGGAATGTCTGTTCAGTTCATTCCTCGTTTTCTTTTCATTAACATAAACATGTAGATAAAAAAGAATAATAGAAGTGAATACAAACCTATTCGTATGGACAACACCAGTTTTTTTTACCGAATCAACTGCGTCTAGAATGTTTTAAAGCCTACTTCAGCGGAAGCAACTGAAATTTGCCTTTTCATGCCATAATAAGTCATTTTGGTCAAGCTTCTTTTGCTGTGGCTCCGATATGTTAAACAAATCGAGCATCATTATAAACTTTTTGTCGCATCTGAGTTCTGCACATTTAGATCCGTGAGTGGATGTGAGGTGAGGTGATCGCGCTCGCAAATCCGCTCCTGTTCCACGCGATCAGAAAGGCCAAATACGCGCGAGGTTGTTAATATGTTGGGGACTCGAGTCAAAAAGACCTTGTTTTTCGGTCAGTTCATGTTTTTCGAGTCTTTTTTTAAAGATTTCCTATGTAGGGCTGGACGTTTTCTGGTAATATTTTTCCCGGACCATACTCCATACGATTTTGGAGTTTAGGAAAATAGCAGGTAGGAATCCACCGTATCAGTTTGAAAGTTAAGAGATCTTCACAAAAAATCACTCAAGGAATGAGAATCCCTTAAAACCTATCGAATCGAATTTCCCGATCGGAAGGTGATTTTACATAGATAGTTAGTGGATAAAATTCCCGATGTTCTATATTAATCATTGTATCCGACAGCCAGGTGCCTTCAGTGTAGACACAAAAGACTACAGCCTCCACAAAAATGTAATAATTTGTATATAGTTGATAAATATAGTTGATAAATGGTATTGTAGTGACAACATGGGAAGTAATAAAGTACAACTGCAGTAGAATGGCCATTTTGTTTCCAGAAATATCACATTCTGTGTGAGGCGCACCTAGGTGTCGGACCCACCCATTGATGACGGATGGGTTAGGTTGATGCGCTTCGTTCGGAATAGAGTAGGCGAGTTGGTATTCGAAAAATTAAATTACCGGTAAGCTACTCAAAAAAGACACTAGAATCTCGGCTTAATCGAATTATGGGTCCACCCATTGAGTGCTTCCAGCGTCATCTTTAGAACGTACTACCTAGGCAGCGATGAAACGAAAGAAAAGTAAAAAATCAAGAAAAAGAAGTAAAAGAAAATATGGTGGATACCTCCATAATTTGGTCGAATCCGTCGATCATGACTGGCTATCAATTTGTCGAGCAATTTACTAACATTGCTTTCTAAGCTCTCGTTAGGGCCGGCTCTTGTCACTGAAATCTCGGTATTTGCGAATTTTCGAGATATTTATAGCACAAATTGGTATAACTTGAAAGTCCAAGGTAAATCTGAAATTATAATACATTGCCAGATCGAGCCATTGGGCGATTTTGAGGAGGGCTTTCTCGGATAAGCCGCGCCATTTTCATTTGAAGGGAAAGATTTTAGTTCGTTTATCAATTCAAGAGATACACATTGAAGACAGGCTTCTTGTGTTTCCAGCTGAGTATGGGACACCTGGATGACTGCAATAGCCGGATGTCAGACTTTGCGATTGGAGCGATTTTGCACCAATTGCAGGAGCGACGGATCGCTCAAGCGATGCGAGCGACGGGAGATTTACCCGAGCGGCGCCGTGTGTATCGGTATTCGGCGGGGTAAATCTCCCGTCGCTCGCATCGCTCAAGCGATCCGTCGCTCCTGCAATTGGTGCAAAATCGCTCCAATCGCAAAGTCTGACATCGGACGATTTCTCCTTTCAATGAGCCACCTTATGCTTCAAATAGATACTATTATAGAATTTATTTTATTAATAAAATGCTAATAAATAGATATGCATGGTTTGTTGTCTGGGCCTTTACCTAGCTTGCCGGGTCCACGAGGGTGGTCGGTATACCCGTGTGCCGAAGTCCCGGCAAGTGCCTATGACCCCTTGTGGCACTAAAGGACACCATAGCCGACTGGTGTAGGTAATTGCCTGATATCACACCATTGCTGCCTCAGTTAGGCCTAGGTCTTCGCAGCCCCTGATGATCATTCCTCCTATGATTTTTGCCTCGAACACATTCACTTCAGGTTTACCTTCCTCAGTCATATGGGTACTGCTGGTTCCTTAGATCAGCCTTTCATTGTTTTTTTCTCTTAATAATTGCATTGATTTCGCATACTGGATTCACTGGCGCGTCTCATTTGGACGTATAAATAAATAAATAAATAAATAAATAAATAAATAAATAAGCTCCTGTATTTCTTTGGACTTAGGAGCTGTTTGTTTTTGTTTAAGTTTGAAGTATAAGTTTGTTACATCTGCAAAAGGCAGGCGTAAAAAGAATTATTGAGAACTCTGTGCATACAATGAAGTAGCTAACTTTGGGGTCAGTCTCACAAAACTGTGGCTCTGGATTCTCAGTAGTATGGTGGCTTATACGATGCTTGAACTGAGCTTGTGATAGAGTAATCGTTATGTTCTTTTTCGCAAATTTTATATGATTTCTTCCAGCTCTATACGTAAAGCTTCTTAGCACGTAGATTAGTTTTAGGTCGCGGTAAGGAGATCTTCATAGAACTTCCTCCACTTCTCGAACGCGTCATCTTAAAGACATCGAAAGAACCTGACATTCAAGGACTCTGTATCAGCTTATGAACTAAGCTAAGATCAAAAACGCTGCGATCATCAGGAACACATGTTTTTGATATCAAATTCAGGGGACTTGACTGACCACGGCCATTAACCCCGAAATTTTCAACTAGAGAGGGTGGAAATTCAGTAGCAAGTGGCGCCGTATATTAGGTCCACTTTGGGGGTGAAATTTACGGATCGGATGCCGCCTTTCATCCAACCCAGCTTTTCATAACTACGTGGTCTGTTGATTGGTGCCATCCTCGTCTGGAGTTGGATAGAGGGGAAAGACGATGACTTTTTCATCGGGTGATCCCTACAAGTCATCGTAAAGGCTGAATTCTATGTAAATGGCGCTACGATTAGAATGCATGATGTATCTCAGAACAAGGAATTTTTCATGAATGTTTCATAGTTTCATTTTTAATTACGACTTTGCTGTTTCAGAGTGAGTACCAAAATGTTGATCATATTCCATGTGAGTGATCTTTGTCCACTTGCTCACACGCATTCCACGATTACCCACCTAATTGGGACAATTAAGAATAGGACGGGCCGCTTTGTCGCATAACCATGGCAGTTCTCGTAGTTCTGAATAGCTGAGGCGAAATAGCTCAGCTTAGAGCTTCCGTTCTCACTGAATTCGTTTCTTCAGTCATAGAAGGGCTCTCCTGAGGCTATGAGTGGAAGCTTCCACGGCAAAGGTCCCCTTTTTTAGAGGGTACAAGTCGAGGACGAGTACCATCCGACAAAAAGCTCATGAAAGCGGCTGTGGTATGAATTCAGTAGCGAGAACACGTATTTTGCGTGCTTGTTCCAGAAAATTGATTATCTTATGATTATTTTGATATCACTGCTATAGTATGGTAATCACCTGAGATACATCGCCGTGACATACGCCAAATTTTTAGAGATGAAATATGTAGATATCGATTGTTTCTGTGTAGGATGTTTTTGGAAAATAAGGCAGTCGTAAGGGGAAGCAGCATTCGAGCGGGCGATCCCCGAAGAGATTCTTGTCGAAATTTCTCCGACAACGCCTCGCTGAGCCGTATAAAATAATTGCCAGCCGGCATCAGCATCCGCCATATGATTGTTTATGATTTCTTAAATCCCGCGACATTTTTCTTCGATGGCGACGGCGTCGAGGGGAGCCCCGTTTCTGAGACTTCGTGTGACTCCTTTTTACTCGGCAGATGCTCGAGAATGGCTAATATCCGGCTATTTTACCAGGAAAACCACCTTCAGATGGTGAATAATGGCTGCTAGAAAGGCGGCTGGCAGCGATTTCTAATCTCGAGATGGCGTTGCACTTAGATCCCCACTTACAGCCAAGACTCATTGCGGCCGCATTGAGCGCGGAAAGCAAAGGCGGAAAAAGGTTTTCGGAGCTCGGTGGCCTTACTGAGGAAGCTCATGAAAAGAGTCTCAGATACAGGGATGGTTAGGGTTGGTCAACCAAGGAGGTTTGCTTGAGCTGTTTTGAGGACAAGTAGCTCTTCTATGAATACCAAACACTTCAGGAATCAAGAGGCTGGCACGACAAGAATGAAACGAGAGTGGTACAAGCAGTCTTCTTTAGAAGTCCGATACTTCTCATGGAAACCAACTTTATTAAGCGCGAGGATCACGCCTGTGTTGTTGAATTGAAGATTAATTCATCAACGGAAGATTGTTGTTGTTTTCCACATTGCCATTTATAGAAATCAACAACAATAGCAATGATCTATGAACAAATCCCTAATAAGGTAATTACGTACTAAGGTTAGTTTTCCATGTGCAGGGATAGTTTTTCAAGTTTTCAGAGAAGGATGCTCACATGTTAGTAAATTTATGGGGGTATTTACGGTTGAAGTGGCTGGCTCAAAGCATCCTGTTTAGACTCATAATTATTGGTATGCAGCAGAAAACGCGGCTATAATGGGTCATTTTAATCTAGGCCCAGCAGCAATTGAACCAAGTCCAGCCGAGGTCAGTAGCGTGGAAAACCAATGGCGGAACGGACGCTGCTACTGATCAGGATCGGTGGAACGCTCGACTACTGGGACGGAAGTTGTTCAAAAAGTCTGATGACTAGTTGCTGTTGAACTGACAAAACTTGATCTGGGCCAACGCTTTTGCCCATGATAGGGATTAATCAAGATTGGCTCGGGGTGCGCCATGCATGTACTATACAGTGACTTTTATAAGCCGTAGTTTATGGTTTATGTACAAGTCCGAGTTTAGTCCTCCTAGACGTGTCAAATCCGTGTTAGCCGACCGCAGATTCGGTTTCTGGGATTCGATCCAAGGTTTCCGTTGGATCATCGGGTTTAGAGAACTCACCAACTAACCGTGCCCATTTTCTACCGAAAAATTATTTTAAACGTGAACATACCTTATAAGGTCAAGATAAGTTAATCATCATAGGGTTACAAAGGAAGAAGACTATCTCGGAAGATGCAATTTGGCTTTCGATTGGCGACCACCTGTTGCGGTGTAAAAGGAAACGAGAAACACCCGGGAAATGATCTTATATGTGGAATCAGAGGAGTAATGCACAGTTTGAAGTCAAATCGAGAAGTGCGACCGGTTGAAAATATTATATTAAAAGTAATTTATTGTGACCGCGTGGCATACGCAAGCGCCTGTGTCTAATTAATGCACCAGCTATAGAGATCATGCTAAATGGACCACTGGAAATTATTCTTATCCTCTTCAAGATCCTTTTTGTTTTTTGTTTTTGATTGGAATGTTTTCCAGACTCCTTTTTGCATAAATTTTTGATGTTTGCAAAAACGATTTTCAGGTGTATACTGAACTTAATGTGCAGCCTGAGTTTGAAAGTTACACAAATTCATGGATGTTTCATAATAATGCTAAGTTATCGGCAAAGCTATGAATCTGAATGCACATGCAAAGATATCTTATGTAGCCGCGAGTGCGAAACAACTGTTTCAATCTAGAGTGGGTTTTTCATCTCTTAATTTTTTTTTGAATTTTTGCCCAAGTAGATTTTGTATAAGTTTTTCATGTTAGCATTGCTGTTCTTAGCCCCTGGCACTCTTTTTTGCATAATTTCTGAGATTTGTAAATTCGACTAACCCACTCCTGACTCCTTCCCTCCTCCTACCTAGAGTTGAGTGCTCCAATGGCAGTGCTGGAGCAACGTGATGAATGTTTGAGTTAAGATATCGGCAGAAGCAGGTCCTCGATTGTGAATTCTGCTTAAGTGGCGCGCCACGCATCTAACTACGTTGAGAGTCGCTGAGGTGTTTGTGCTCAATTCGGAATAGTTCACGATTTTTTCTAGTTTTTTCATCAACCCAGTGCGATTTCAAGACGTTCGCTGTCCAATATTATCCAGTGCTGCACTCCGCTAAACCACACACTGAAAACTTGGTCATATAGGCGATTTTTGCCACTTACAAAAAGGTAGACGGTGAGTTGTGATGCACTTCACCCTGAAGAGCCTCATACTAGCAGATTGAGCAGGGACTAAAGCGCTGCTTATGGTCTTTTTTCACGGGAGCACGAGAGCGAAATCCCCGATTCGTCGACTAAAATTGGCGGGCGATCGGAAAACCGAGTTTCAAAAGAGGAAGTGTTTGCCGATCCTGTCTTTTTTGGCTTTCTTCGACTAAGGTTCGTCATCTCATTCGCCTAGCTGCCAATTGCTGGTGGGCTTCTCTCTATCAAATTAGGACCGCGAGAGCTCCGTTTCTCAAGCACTTCCAATCGCCGAAAACAACACTATCGACGTCGATAAGGGGCTTGGCAATGAACCAACAAAAACCCTCTGGGAATCCATTCCAAAGAGGTTTTTAGGCCACCATTGTAGCACAAGGTCTAGCAAAAGCCGAGCGGAAAGTCTTCACGGGCATGAGGAAGCGTTGGTGTTATTTTCAATGGCCGTCCATTTTAAATGAACGGCAGTCGACGCTGAATAGGGTTCGTAAAAGCGCAATTCATCAATCCACGGAAGAGAAACGAATCCTCACCGAAATTATGTTCTCAAAAGAATTCTAGTGGGTAGGTTGTCACGGTTGAGTGAAGAATGACGTGGTTGAAATAAATATATTGCAGAGGAGGAATGGTTGATTGCAATGAGACCGTTGGAGGTGGAAAGAGTGAAGAAAGCTGGAGTAAATGTGAAGGCAACGTAAAGAAAAAGAAATTGGAAATGACCAGTATGCAAATGGTATTTTGAACGAAGTTATAATGAGTGTGAAGGTGACTAGAAAATGTTAGAGTCGTGATAAATTGTCAAGGGGCTCTAAAATGGACAAAGTGGCAGTTAAAAGTTGATCGCCGTCAGCACTGAGGTGATTAATGGCGTGGAGGCGCTCTGAGGGATAGTTGAAGGCGTGAAGAAAAGAGATATAACTAGAGAAGGCAACGAAGCAGCGAGCACAGCGACTAGAGCAAATCAGGTGTTTGTTTTGAAGGCATCTGCAGAAGTAATGTGGGTAACGCGGGGGATGTAATTGGTGGAAATGAGAAGAGAATCAGGAAAATAAACATGGAGGATTAGCCAGGAATAACGTTGGCTTGATAGAATCCATACTACCCTGAGTGGAAGCCTCATACGTGGCGCACTCCAGACCCAGGCGGAACAAGTCTGAGTACTTCCTTTTCAATTTGAAGTTCCTCCGCACTATCTCAAGAAGTATGGTCATGGAACATCCATGGTGTGCATAGGCAGCAGTACAAAATCTCCTTATGCACTTTGAATTGAGCTAACCTCTGTCTATGATTTATGACGTCATTCTAGTTATTTCTAGTCATGGGAAGACGTTTCTATAAATGATGTGTGTAAGAGGAGGTTCTATTCATGACCTGTAAATGATGTAGCTGGGTCGGTAAAGAGCGTGCAATTTTGCAGATCAAAACGGGTTGCAATTACGCTAGGGAGTTACGCTATCCATACAAGGCATAAACGACAACCATCAATGGAAGTCCGGCTATGCGAATGTTGTTGTCTGCGTATCGCTTGTCCCCTATGGTGTCTCGTCCGATTTTGCATCGGTGCCCAGTGCCTTTATGGCTGTGCGTCTCGCAGCGTAGTCCACCGCTCGAAAAAGTAGGCCCTCACCTCCTCGGTAATTTCTTTTCCTTTTTTTTCTTAATCGCAGTAATCAAATCAACCGAGGTGATCGGGGAATGTAGAGTTTATAAGCAGAAGGTATACTATATTCGAAATTGAGTTTTAAAAAAGGCAAAAAACGATAGGGAAGAGCTACGTTACGGGGAAGATGAGCTGGATGTGAACTAACCATAAGAAAGAAAGAAGAAGGTGATAAGATAAAATGAAATACCAGAGAAATAAGAATTTGTTATTTTCGAGAAGTGAGGCAGATCAATGACCTTTCTTTTTTTTCCTTTTTCCTCGTTTTTTTTTTCTCCCCAAGATTTTCTCAGTTCCGCGCAGTGGTTTTGTAGATGCGTCTTAGTTGTTGTTGACTCTTTCGTTTTCCTCTGTCACCTTCTTTTTCTGAATTCTTTCATCCACTAATCTCAAATCCCTGCTTGAGCTTTCATGCTCAATCAATGATTTCCTTTATTACAGAACTGATCTTTTTATTCATTTTTGATTTTTGGTGGTCGTACAACTGAGGATTTTTCTCGGAGACGCCTAGAATTTGAGAAGGATGTGGTTTTATTCAAGAAAAAGTATTCAAGGAAAGTGATCTAGTTGGAGTAGGAGTGATGGGGAAACATACAGAGGCTCAAGAAAGACGCACCGCGCTAGTTTGGAGAAAAATGATGAGACGAAGAGCAGAAAATGAGCCCAAAGCCATGAAAAGAGGTGGAAAGGTAGCGGAACGATGAGATGATACAAGCTGAAAGAGCACGGAAACCCCCACCAAATGGCCAGAGGATTGTGATTTTGCATACAGGCAATATTGAAGAAAACGAAAGTGAGCGCTGCCAAATATTGCAAAAAGAATAATTGAAAATGGAGTAATTACACAAAAAAGGATTTGAGCGGTTCCAGGAGGAGGGTAAGGAGGAGCTGACAGTGAACCCGTAAGGGAACGGAAACATTTTTAGCAATGTGGGGGCACTTCTGCGAATAACGATTGCATGTATGGATGATGTGAAAGAAGTGGCAATTCAAAAATTGAGGAGTGAATGTGAGAAGAAAGACAACTAGATAAGTCGGTCAGTGGAAAAAAGATGAATGAAGAGCGTGGGAAAGGAAAAATGATATACGAACCAAGGAGCTAGAAAAGCAGACAAGCAAAGCTCGGAATAAAATTAAAATGATCCACATTAAGCGATAATGGGTGAGATTAGAAGCACCTAAAAGTAGTGGGCGCTGTAATCGATAGTCCGAGAAAGAGTTGTGGGCGACATGGACTAAATCCTTGTGGGATTGCGCATAACGTCCCTCCCTCTCACTCCTGGGATGCGACTCCTCTATAAGTGTGTTTTACAATGCATATTATTTTCTCACATGTACCTCACGTCCTCAATATGTCACCGCATTCTAACTACAAATTACCTCTGAATGCAAGCAAACCCTCTTCCTCCGTCGAGAATCCGCTACCATCTGGTACATGGTTGAAAGGTGGGTGGAATGCGTCGAGCGCTGCCAAGTATAACATGAAGAATAATTAAAAATGGAGTAATTTTACGAAAAAAGGAACAATCGATTTTAGGGAGGGTTAGGGGGGACGGTGAGCGCGAAGGAAACATTTTGGAAATGAGGAGACATTTCTGAGAATAACGATTGGATGTATGGAGGACAGCGATGAATGGTGGAAATACATGAAAAATTATGTGAAAGAAACAGTAGAATGCAGTAGGGGAAAAAAGTAAAAGGGGATTGCGTAGAGTGCGAAAATTTTCAGAAGAAGAGGTAGAAAACTTTGATAAAATTATAAAAATACGAGAATACGCGACTTTGAGTTGATGGCAAGTACGTGGGAAGGCGACGTATATTATGAATAAATGAAATAATGGAAGTAATTTAGGTAGGAAAATATAAACAGAAACAATAAATACATACAATTACAATAATGTAATAAATAAACAAAATCAGATTGAAGACTTACATTTCCGCGTCAGCGTAGCTGTACTCAATTTCCTTGTCAGACTTCATTACCTATAAAGTTCAATTGAATATCACGCCTAGTGAGTCCTTAATTAGGCCCCTCTGCTCCATCACGAGCAACGTTTCCTGTGGGGATCAGAATTGGACATAAGTGCTACTAGTACAACGAAGAATCGTCGTAAATGTTGCCCGTGAGCCATCGGCAAATTTTTATCGAAATCTTCTCGATGAACATGGCTCGTTGGGCCTCCGTTATATTTCCTCCTCCCCGATTCGCGCATTAATCCCTTGGGAGAGAAAGAAGGTCATTGTCTAGAAATGTTCATTGCCCGGAAATGCAAATTTGGAAAAGGCGTAAGACTCGTTCATAATTCGTCTGAAAACGACCCTCTTAGAGCCCATCACAAATTTATGTGCTTTCAGCTCTAGTAATAAGACGATTAAGCACAGCGTCGTGACGGCTCCACTTCCTTTTTCTTCAGAATGTACTACCGTACCAATAGACCAAATCTTTCTCCACATGAAGGAGCCAGAAAGAGCAAGCCCTAAGGAAAAGTCTGAACAGGACGTACCGGTGGTTGCTCGGTGCTGATTCGTTGCAGTAAAACGGAGATGAGCAGGATTTCAGTACATGACAGCATTACCGGCAGCACGCTGGCCAGCAGCAGTGAAGCCACAGAGAAACGTAACTGGAGCTCGTATGCAGTCCTGAAAAAGGGCGGAGCCGCGAATGTGTCTCGAAGGCGGAGCCATCGCGGCGTACTCGATGGATAGAGCATTCAGCTCAACTCGAGGCGCGATTGTGAAATTTGTACGTTCGTGAGGCTCTAGGAAGAACTTGAGGATCGCTTTGAATTCCCAGGAGGTGAATATTTTCTCAACCAGTGAATTGATTGCTCCTCGAGGTTAGCGAAGGCCGAGGAAGAGGTGAAAAGGTCAGATTGAATGGGCATCAGCGTTTTATGTGGACTTCCATTTTCTTCCTACGAATTTCAAAG
>MU868920.1:32635-52470 GCA_036418205.1 Ostertagia ostertagi | reverse complement strand
TGGGAAAGCAACAGATTCGGATGAAGATGAATGGGTCATGCAATGCGCTTCCGTTAGAAGTAGTGAAGGCACCTCCGCTGGGCTAGTAATGTGGTTATCGGGGAAGATTGTACAGGAATATCACTGTGGTTCAAGAAGTGTGGGATCTACTTCCAGGAGTGGATGGGGTTCGGTGGAACAGTTCGGAACACGGGTATTCTAATCATCGGAGCACCAAGGAAGAGAACCCATTCGCTCCCGCAGGGAGGAAGTTAGGTGACTTTTTCTTCCCTGGGGCCGAGTCCAGCAGTAGCCGGCCGTGAATTGGTTCCCGGAACGGTGTCTCTGGGCGCACCCCCGATTTTTGACCATGAAGACTGCGTCGCCGACTGGGGTAGAGAGGCTGGGTCCCCAAAGGGACCCATCCCCGGCCGGTACTGGTGTGAATCTTCTTTCAAAAATCTTCTTCCATTGCGGTCTCTGGAGTACCGTCAAAGATTTTGTCATGGTTTCGAAAAGGGCCCCCCCCTTTTTGGGGGGGGTATCTGGCAGTTCCAAATGCACCCTTTTCCCCGGATAAACTTAGGAATGTGTATTCATAATTACTTCACCAAAAGCCCATCTTCGGGCATTCGTTATTCTCCTACTCAATCATCTTAATATTAGGTCCTTCGGTCGTTATAGTTGTAGTTGGGTGCCATGAGAAAAGGCAAAATGAACTGGTTGAAACTGGAAAAGTATGAATTTTTCTCCGTTGATCAAACCATTCTGGGATGCGCCACGCATTCTACTTCCCTTAGAATCGTAGCTGCTTATGCGGTGTGGCCTTATACAAGGAATTGCGGGAGTCAGCCGATATGAAAGCCAGTGTTTTTTAACCCTTCCAGGCGGTCTAGTACCAATTGGCCGAGCTATGAGCTGCGAAGGCCTGTCTAGGATTTGACTCAGGGACGACAAATGTGGTGTAGTGGCAAGTGGTACCATTTTCACGGACACTGTGCATGGAAATGGCGCCTCCTGCCGTTACACCACATCTGTCCAAATAAATGACTGCAAGTCTGTTTTTGTTTTTCGCGTGATTTTCGTGCTGAAAACCCGAGGAAGACAACCTCGATTTCATTTTCCAATTTTCGTGAACCGAAAATTTTGTGTCAAAAAGTTCATTTTTTCGCCTGCATTCTTGGAAATGGATGATTTGCGTGTTTCATTCTTCGTTTGTCATGATAAGTCTCGTATCTTGTGTATAACGAGGGTGCACAAACGACGTTGGAGATAATTCAGTTTACAAATCTCAGAGGGCAGCTAAGAATAAGTTCCATGTTAAAAAGTACATTTACCATATTTACGATGCCTTGATTCGAGTTATGGAATCTGCGAGCGAGGAGGGCTTGCAAAAACGAGGCTATGGTCAACCGATATTCAGAAACTGCTCTACTTTCACTATAATGTAGTATTTGGAGTGGGTGGAGTCAGAGTGTGGGGGCGTGACTTGCACAAGTTGCGAACATGTTTTGGATTCAAGGGAACATTTCACAAGTATTCTTCTGTAATAGTGCTCACTCGACAATAAATTGCAAAGTCAGGTCAACCACTGTGCTTTAGAAAAGTCGCGAGGAGTGAGGTCCACATGCTAGTTTCACATGTCGCGGCCAAAAGAGAGGAGTTTGTAAGGGGGCGTGACTTCGACAAAATGCGAAAAGTGTCCTAAGGAATATTTTACAATTTATTTCACTTACTCTATATTACAGTCTTCATTTAACAACAAGATCGACAGAGTTATTGAGTGGAGTTGAATCGGTTGTACAGGAATGTGGACTAGTAAGCCCCTGTCCAGTCAGAGCAGGGCCCGGCTGCGAACCACTCTCTCGCGCACTGGGGGTAAGAGTCCAGCAGAGTTGTTTTCTCGAACGAAGTTTGGGTCATTTCCTTGCGCGATGATACGGCTTTTGAACGGCATAAACAATAACCGTAGGCAAAACGGGATTGAAGGGTGCGGGGGCGCGAAGAGGATGAGGCTGGATGAAAAATGAGTCAGCAACTAGCGTGCTTTGTGTTGCGGTTAGAAAAGAACTATATTGCAAAAATCATTGCGCAAGTACTCTATTATTGATTAGAGCGTTAGAAGAAACCATACACAGCGGTTGGCAATCATATTCTTTCTTGGAATTGCCTATATGCGTGGAAGCCATCGCTTAGAAGACCGACTATTTTTCCTTTCATATAGGGGCCAAGAACACTTTTCGATCGCCCATTCAGTTCTTCCACGGGTGACACTGCCTCTATCGGCGACCCGTCTACTATGAACTCAAAAAGTCCGTCGGAGAGAAAGAGGAGAGGGATGTGTAAAAGGGTCAGAAGAGATAAGAATAAATAAGTAAAGAAAGTATAAGCATTTGCAGTGATCGATCCTTCCTCTTTGCGAGGGGCTGTGGCCGTTTGTCTACTCCATTTATTCATTCGTAGGCGTTTTCTGGCCGTGTACTTGACTTGCGGGGCCACGATGGACAAGTGTGTGTTTTATTCCTCGGCGATCAAGTTGGTTGGTACGATGGGTCCGACCAAGGAGGGAAGGAAGGGCGGTGGTTTGGTCGCGACGACGCGCGAGCAGATCGTCGAATCCCGCCGCGCGTGGTATGACATTGCAAACTTACCCACTGCGCGCTCAGAAGAGATTATTTCTTCTCCCAGAGGAGATAGACTTTATGATGAATAAATTAGTATTTGTGCTGGGAAGTAGGAATACGACAAATTGACAAAATAATGGTGAAGGAGTGAGGGCAGGGTTGTACATGTTAACCGGCGCTGTTTGTCGAAAATGATCAGTCCAGGAGGCAAGACCCAGGTAGAGCTTGCGTTGATACCAGGCTCGCGTGAGAAGAAAAAAAAAAAACCCGGATTTGTTCATCGCCTTCCCCCCCCCCCCATTTCTGTGCACATAGAGCCAAGTGTCCAAAGACCGTGTGTAGAATCAGGTGCCGCCCACGTATCTGCCGCGAATGAGAAGTTCAGTGTGGGGCCTGGCCGTTCTCCAGGAATGGCTGAAGATTTTACGATCCCCCCTCATTGCAGCGCAACAAACCACCATTCCGCCAGCGATGACTGGTGCTACGGAACTTATGTTACTATTACAGGGACATTTGGAGGTGGGGAGGTTGTGCTGGCTGAGGAATTCCTTCGAGGGATTGATTATTTTATTTTCTTCAACTTCAAGCATTACACAAATGCATCAGAAGCGCCAACGGGCTTGAGGCGTCTTATTTTGAGCAGCGTCATTTTGAAGTGCATCGCCATCGTTTTCTTTGCGACGTTGTGTCCGAACAAGTTCGCTAGGTGAAAAAAGTGTTGCCTGTTCACTCACTGAAAGCAGGGTGCCACGGATAATTTGGTCGAACAGTCGAACAAGAGGACATATAACAGGGGCAGGCGCAAAAAAAAAGAGACACTTTGCCCATGGCGCACATCATCGAACTTTTCGTCGCACAGGGTGCCGATGTTAATGAAAGTTTTACGGCGAATATTCCTTAGGTGTTCCCCCGTAACAGAAGCAGGCCCTCCTTCACTGCCCCCGCCGTCTTCAGAATATGACGTCATCTGCCGCCACCGTCGAGCTCAACGAGGCTTACCGTAATCGCTCCGACCTGAAGCTGCTTCATAATTTCTTCATGGATTAACTGTTGAATAGCTTCCAGAGACATTAGCTGTGACTATGCAGAACCGCTTTTGACTAGAGCATGTTCAGGTACGTCGTAATGGTCTATGGTACCCGAAACCCCGTTGAGCTCGTATCGCGAACCAATGTTTCCGTGGGAAAATCTTCTGATGTCGTCGGTGTAGAAGGCTGTCATGTAAGGTTTAGATAGATTAGAAGGTGCTCTTCAATAATGAGTTGGGGGCAGTCGATTTGATTTTAGCAAAGTGTGATTAATGCTGTCTGAAATGTGGAGTCAAGTGTCTCTTTTTTTTTTGGCCACCCCTGTATATTCACATGGCGATAGGCGAATTCAGTTTCCCATGCCTTTGAATTGAAGTCCCAGATACCCATCAATAGAGCTTCAAACGCTGATTTACAAATATGGAAACTAAAACTGCAAAATGAACCTGCCAAGGAAGTTGTGAGCAGTCAAAGTTGGCTAAAGTAAAGCGTTGCATATGAACCGTGCTGGACCCAGGCTTTCAGAGTCGCCGCGGAGTAGTGGTAGTGCCCTCGCTCTTCACCCGGGAGGTCATAAGTTCTCTTCCCGTTGGAGTGCAAATTTCGAGAGCACTACTACTCCACGGCGACTTTGAAAGCCGGAGGCTAGCACGGTTATACGTAACGCTTTACTTCCAGCCAACTTTGACTGCTCACAACTTCCTTGGCAGGTTCATTTTGCAGTTTTAGTTTCCATATTTGTAATCAGCGTTTGAAGCTCTATCGATATATCTGGGTCTCAACTCAAAGTTCCATGGGAAGTTGAATGCCTTTCCGTTGTTGGTCGAAAGGAAGGCGCGTTTCGCAGCGGCATAGCGGGGCCATACCCGCGCCAAGCCCATCCCTTCCTCGTCTGAGTCTAGCAGTACATCAGAGGAAGCGTTAGCGATGGAAAAGGCAGCACTGATGAGAGTCGCATCAATGCGGAAATCAACGGGCAAGGAAGGGGTCCCATTTCTCGGGTTCTGGGCCGTTTCTCATGGTTTTTTCTTTATCCCTGAATTACTGGCCATTTTCACCTTGATTTCTAAGGAAATGCTTTTTCCCTTTAACATCCATTGAGGAAAAAAGTCGCATCGACGTCGGCGGCCTATCGCTATATGAAGTAAGAAGTTATTGAAATCTTCTAGTTGGGCTTCAAATCCGAATGGGCCAGAAGGCATACGGAGTCGTCAACATATGGCGAATAACAAACCCATTCAAAAAGCATTTAGAGAATATTTAGTGCAACATAAAATGAAATTGGGTACGAAGCAGATGTGGTAGTGTTAGAAAAGTCGGGCCGGAGGCAAAAGTGTGGAAGTGCAGAGAAAAAACTTGAAGTAAGAGGAGAGAGAAAAGAGGTGACGAAGAGAGACCACAAGGAATGCGGACGAATGACAAGTTTACAAGAAACCTTTTGGTCGAGTTGGCTGCCAACGAGAACCCAATGGAAACGGTTGGGCTGTGAAAGGAAGATTAATCCCGTGAAGCTGATATGGAAAAGGCAAGGGTTATATTTTTTCCATCAATGATTAGTTCCTGCTGGCTTTATCGCTAAGCAATTTACAGGCTGTCTGAATATTCCGATATATTCCAGTGTCCTTGAAATGGCCTACATAACCCTCTGAAATATTGCTAATTTACATATGGCAAGGTGATTTTGGGTTCAAACGTACTTCACCACTTTAACCTTCATGTCACAGGCCGACCGTTATCTCACTTAAAATCGTGAAAATTGGACCGAATGTCTGAGAGAAGCGCTGAGCGTGTGAATGTAAGGGGTCTTGACGCTTAAAGCGGATTTCTCAAAACCTTATTTTGGAATTGTTGAAGTTGTAATTGGGACGGCGCGTCGGTCCTTCAGTAGATAACTGAGACTGTCCTTCGCCTCCCATCTTGTACTGGTAATTCCTTCAGGTCTAACGGAAGAGACCTTTATTGGTTTCGTACGTTAATCTACCGAAATGCGTCGATTACTCTTAAATCCTGTATGTTTGTCAGATGCTGAAGCGATTGCACTAAATGGTTACGAGAGCGAGAGTACATAGCCTGCGATGCATAAAATTTGCGTATTCAGATCAATTCGTTTTAGTACTGCGTGGCATTTTCTTCTCTCATTGATCATTGTATAAAATGGCAACACCAGGCAGGACAAATACGCGTAACGTCTGATCACAAGTAGCGGGCACCTAGATGCCGTGCGTATTGAATGGTAGGACGGTCGAGGCAGATAATTGGGAAACGATCTCTGACATGAGACAAAGAATTACAATGTTGGTCCCGTGGAGCTCGCAGGTATGTGCTTTTGCCACAACCTTTGCAAGTTATGCCGCCATGCTGCGAACATTTGCTTAAAAACCAAGAGATACGCGTATTTGGACTTCTTGTTTTCGCCTCGAAGGAATAGCAGTTACTGGAGGATGGGAACTCGACTTCGAAAAAATCTATAAAGGGAAAGGCTGCAGAGTCCGAGTGTCTAGGAGAGGGCGAGGATTCCGCTGGTCTGGTATGGATAGTCGCTCAACGTCTGGAAAAAGTTGGAGTATGCGGAGCAACCCTGAGCTATTTGAGCGAGAGAGCACAGGGTAGTGTTGAGTCATTGGCACTGTTCAAGGTACTTTCTATCAAGTCTTTGTAGACTGGATCACACGGAAAGGGAACACATGTAGACGCAGCGGTAGTTCAGGTTCTTGGATTGGCTCTCTTGAGGGCTACATGGAGGCTTTGAAATCTGAGGTCTAATTGGCGTGAAAAATTCTCATTGTGAGAGGTCTGGTTGCTGATGATTGATTTGCGATGCACGATACGGTGAATGTAGGGTTGTAAGGGTCAAGTTGATGAGTAACAGTACTAGTGAACTGAAGGAAAGTAAATGTAATGACATGGCAGATGATATAAAAGACGTTTTAGCATCAAAGATAAATTTATTTTGAAAGAAAAATCAAGGGCTATTTGATGGGGGAGGGTTGCTGCTTTGTTAGCATGTGCTCATCAAGTAGAAAATAGTAGTTAGGAACCAACTTATATTCAATTGGAATGGGAAGAACAAAGAAGAAAGAAGGCCGGAAAGGGTGGCAATCCATTCTTGCTCCTGAAGTACACCGCCAGGGCAGGCCATTTTTCGGTGTAGTTCTCAGAACTACTCCTGATATGGGCAAGACAAATAATAGTAGTTAGCCTTCGTTGCCTCTCATAAGCGCTACGCATTAGAAACGAGTCCCGAAGGATTCATTTTGGACATGTGATCACCATTGAATAACAACGTTGACTCTGCCCCCGGTAATTCAAGAGCTTGCCGAAATCCCTGAAAACATCTAGAGACGTCGTGCTTTTGAGAACAAACTGCAGCTAGACTCCACTCTGGGGCCCATAATTAAATTCTAAAAGAAAGAGGTAGTAGCTGAGCAACTTTGACCGCTTGCGGGGGTCTCTTTTAGCTGCTGAGGCTTTTTGCGAATTCCCTCGATTGAAAAGTTCGGAGACTAGAAATTCAAAAATGTGAATTTGTAGGGAAAGTAAGTATAAGATAAATGTGTAGGATAAATGAAATGGCCGGATTCCACTGACAGGAGGTGACGGCGTTGCTCCTGACGTGGGAATGGCTTTCGACATGCCGTGACATTACCGTCGTGAATTTATGGACCATAATGTGGAGGTTTTTTTTGGTTCGAAAAAGGAGACAAGGAACACGGGGTGGACATTAAAATGCTATGTTTTTTTTTTTAATAAAATTTTTGTCCAGCTTGATGAAACGATTAATTTCTATTACGAATGAAAATTTATGTGATGCTTAGAGCATTCATAAGAATATCGTCAGCCACCGGTGGCTGACAAAGCTCTCACTCGGGACAATGGTATTACTGTGGCTGCAGGGCTTGAAATGGAATTTGGAAAGTTTTCTTCCATGGAAAGAATCTTCATACCCTCGCTCATCTACGCCAGCCCTGGGCAGAGGAAATCTCCCTTCACTCGGATTTTATTGAAGAAAAATCTCTGACGCTGCTGCTATTGCGCAATCCTGCGCGGTCGCGAATGGGTTTCCAAGGTTGAATTAGCTTCCGACTATTCTAATCTGGCGATTTGCTGTTGATGATCGTCGATTCATCTCGACTGTGGGATGCGCCAACGCGTGTCAATTCACTCAATTGAGGTGTGGACCATTTGCCTTATATAATGGAGAAGGGAAGGGGGGGGGGGGCAGGTGATGGTTAGGTTTTTCCACCAAGTAGAGGTGGTTAGTGTTTTGTCCATGCATGCGAATGCGGTGTTTCCTTCTGGCAATCTTTGCTAGTCTTGAAATATAATGTTTCCTTTTTTCTCTCCTACTGTTCTCTCTTCGCTTCTCCGCTCATTGTTTTCGAGTCACCTTTGAATTTTTTCCTTTGATTTTTTTTGAAAGAACGATTGCGGTATTAAAGGGGTGCGAGATAGAGCACGCTAACATGACTAGTAGCTTGCAGCCATTGAAGCAGGGATGGCACTTTCACGATGAAATGTGCACAACCAGTGTTGGCAGCAGCGGTACAAGTGGAGCAATCCGATCGGTTGCATTGCATGGTAGCATGGTGCCCACCAAACGCGTTGTGGCCAACACGTCCATATGTCCGCCGTCTAAGTCGCTGCATTACAGCGAGTCAAAATCAACGGCCAAACGGAGGGTCCCCCGCGGTTTGCGTTGTCTTGACAAATTTCTTTGCTTTTTTATCATCATTGGTGTACCATTGAACACCCCGTTGTCACCTACAAATCTCCCCAGAACCTATCGTAATCGCTGCATTTGAGAGCAAGTTCTCGTTAGAGACTAATTCTGAACCCGGGAAGTAGACACTCGTGAATGCCATTTTCCTTTATAGCAATTCGAGAGTGATTTTCGCTGTTCATCAAGCGTTTCGGTCCCCAGAGATGGCCTTCTTTCTCGTTAACGGTTACGTTGAGCATAATAGTAAGCAGTGACTGAATTACATTAGCGTTAAATAATAGGGTGCTACATCAGTGGAACATTTAACAGAATGTTGTGTATGAAAACGAATGGAAGAACGGGGCGAAAACTTTTTTAGTAGTCCGTAGTAATTAATGGGATTGTCAACTGGTCCTCTGAACTCTAGGGGAACCGACTGCTTTTTAGCTACATCACATCGTGGGCCAGTAGAAGTGGTCAGCTATGCTTCAGTTCGTAGAAGTAATTTTAAACCTTATAAAATTCCTTTTGACATGATGTCAAATTCGCTGCAGCAGCCATAAACGATCAATGATGGAGTGGCCAGCTTTTGATAATTTTTTAAGGGTCCACCATGAATCAATTCCCATTCACAGTCGTCCATATAGTTAATCATTTATCTGTCGAACGAGTCAAAATTTTCCGTTCTAAACTCCTCTAGATGCAGAGGGTCGGGAATCTACGGTCACCAGATCTGTGAATGTCCAAATTCCACTGGAAAAAGAAAACATCATGAGATAAAATGCTATGTGAGACCGCATTTGAAAGTAGAATTTATGATGAAAAGTTTGCTTATTGGAGATAAGAGCAGAGGTGGTTAGTGGAGTGGGGATGAAGAAGAAACCATTAGAACAACCCTTCCCGCAAATTCGATGATGTATTTGTGTAGTTTTGAAACATAAAAATGCCAAAATAAACCCTAAAAAAGTGTCGCCACCGAGCGAAAGTGTGGCCCACCGGCGGGCCACACGGTCGTCAAAGGGTTAATGGACTCTCATGGCTGTGCCCTCTTCAACACTACGCTCTCTCTGCTGTCTAATCACTCGCCGTATAGACCTGCGGCGAGTGATTAGGAGTCGGTGGGCGTACCCCGCCAACCGCGCCAAGAGTGAGCCATGCTAGATCGCCGAGGTCAAATCTTTCGCTGCAATTGCGCGTCGGTCAGCACCTCTCAATAGATCGCCTGTCCCAACTATGCAATATTTCCCTTCTCTAACCTTCGTTCTTATCTCTTATCTTTAGGACCATGCCAGGCAATATGGTTGGTAGCCAAAATCGCTCCTGTTGCGTATTTAGCGCGAAGAACACGATCTTGCTCGTTTCAAACACATTGAGGTACGCGCAAGTTTACGTTTTGCGGCCGCTATTATGGTGAACTTCAGTAGAATTAGAAAACTTATTAAAGAAATGAGGAAGAAAAAGCCATTTCTGTGATTCAGAGGGAACTTTTCAAATAAAGTGGAAAAAAAGCAAAAGAAGGAGTTAATATACTTTGCCAAAATAGGCTCTGCAAATTTATTTGACACACATGGGCCCCACTGTCGAGGTGCTAATTCGGAGCAGGGTTTGAACTTTCTTCATCTTACTGAATGTTCCATCGATTGATGAGGTTGACACGAAAGGGGGTGCTCTTTGCATTGCTTACCCACAGAAGACAAAGAAATAGAGGGTCTTTCCTTGGGGCCAGCGCGATGTCTTGCAGAAACTATTCCAGATCTGAGTAAAATATAAATTTCGCAGTCGCTGATACTGTGTTAGTTTTTCTTTCATAATCTATCACAAGAATGTCAAATTACGGGCAAACATTTGCTGTAGTCAGCATACCAACTTGAGCTTTGTGAATAAGACTATGAGGGAAGTAACTTCAAAGTACATAAAAGCTTACATTCTAGACTTTTTCTAGAAACTTTAGGTTGTTCTGTCACGAGATCTTACATTTTTGCGAACTCCCAGATGTTTCACCTTATGCGAAATTACCTGTAAACAGGTATTGCCATACGATTATTGCATACACTACGAGCTTCTGTTGTAAGAACTGCCATAATCTGCGCAGAGCATTAGAAAGTTGCACTTCCAGCTGTTCCTGTGCAAAAAATATTCCTCTGAAGAGAAAACTCTGGCTCCCGTTGAGAGCGGGAGGGTCACGGAATTGCTATGTGCCTGCTGAGTATGGTCCCGTGGGCAGCACTCGGCAGGGTGAAAATCACTGGAGGATTCGTCGACGACTCGTCGAGGCTTTTCGCCTGTTCAATTATCCTCTCCCGCGCGGACATTCACTCTCGCCATGCGCGAGCCGTCTGTGCTCTCCGCGCGTACATTCGCTCTCGGCACTATTCTCACACTACCGTCTCACAGAGCCATGGTTAAAGGCAAGATTCAAGCTTAAATCTGATGAGGTAATTCTACTCAAATGTGATGTAGGGGTGGGAGGTGGACCGCCAGTGGAGAAAAAAGGAAAAAATGTGAAATACACAGGAAATACGAGCCTTTTGCTCTACGCTGCGGAGAAGTTCAAAAGGCCGGCAGGGAGATGAGAGATAATGTGAGCGCGGAGAGCGGTAGAGAAGTCCGAGGAGAGAGCATAGCAGATCAAAGCGACGCAGACAAGATATCGAGCGGTGGGCGGAGCGTGTCGCAACAGGTGGAGCGTGTCAAAGTCCTTGGCCCCTAGCGCCTTAGTGACGCATTTCGATGCGGGAACTTGGCGAGTCGCCTGCAGTTGCGTCCCATGCACTTCTAGCCACTTTAAGGGCTTATTAGGTGGGTCTGAGCCCGAACTTTGCCTTTAAGGATTTTCTCGGCCGTTAGTCACCACGATAGTCGGTGCGTAAATTCTCGCAAAGGTTATTCAACCCAAAGTGAAATTACGGTAGACTTGCTTGAGCTGGTCGATTCGATTTCTGGAATTGTTGAAATATTTAAAGTGGTGTCCCCTCGTCCTTGCCCGACCCAGCCACAGTAGAAAATATTCATATGCCGGAAAAAAGTAAACAAAGCCTCCAAGCGAACTTTATGTGACGTGAGTTCGTGGGCCACCTAGGAAGAACACTTGACTGCCTCTGAATGTTGTCCTCGAGCTAGAAATGGCGGGATCACAGAGCACTGTGAACTCCTTGGACTCCCATTTCACCGGATATAGGGATTTATGCCTTCTGCTTGCGCTGTTTTCAGCTGCGATGGACCCTTTTCCACAAACATTGTGATCTCCCTTCCTAGCTTAAGCACATTTAGGGGGATCTAGGTAGAAATAATACACACTACATTTCCTTAGGAAGAAAAACCATCAGTGTTCAGAATTCTCAGCATTTTTGAATGCCGAAGGGAAACGCAACAACAGGGCATAAATCTTTGAACGGCCATGATGTCGAGACGGCACATCCTCTGGGGACGATGATGAACTTGTGAAAGTGTACCGACGTCTGTTGAAAGTTCAAATGACGTAGTGAACAGCCTGCTTCCTTACCGCCAAATGAGCACTCATAGTTAGTGGCCACCTCTTCCGGAAATCCTGTATCTATTGTCAACGTTTGTAAGCGCAAAAAAGGGACAGGGGGTTGACTATGAAGGCGGAGAAGGGGAAGAACTGCTAGAATTCTGTGTATCGGCAGAGAAATGTGCAAGAGTTCAAGCCACAATGAAACAGAACTTATGTTCGGTTTTTTTAGCGAGCTGAACTGCAAGGGTCCTCAAACGAGAGTGAAGGATAGAATAGAATTGCGGTCAAATTCTCCGGAGAAATGGGCGTTTGCTTCATGCTGGTTTCATCCATCATCTTTCTAACAAGGGAGGTCTTTCAGGGCAAGGTGCGCTTTTTGGAAACGGTTAGTACATGTTGTAGGGACGCATGTATGGACCACAAAACCATGTTTCGTTTTCGCTGAACGGTTTTAGTAGTACCAAAAAAGTGGTGAATAATACCTTGATGGTTCAATCCCCCGCGGCGACTAAATTTTGCAATCAAGGTTGGCGGCCACTTGTTGGCTTCAAAATGGTCCTGACGATGAATTTGACATCTGATTTTGATATTTAGCGCGATTTGGCACCAAACCGTAGGCGCCAACCCAAATGCAAAATTTAGTCGCCACGGGGATCGAACCCTTATGCTTCTTTTTTGGTACTGCTATAACCGTTCAGCGAAAATGAAACATGGTTTTGCGTTCCCTACATGCGTCCCTACAATATGCACAAAACCGTTTTGAAAAAGCGCACCTTGCCCTGAAAGACCTCCCTTGTAAGACGATGAACGTGTGACGCGCATGTACGGATCCATTGCCAGTTTATGGGAGAAGCCTCTCAATTAACTTGTGAGATAAATATAGACATTCGAAGGTTTGATCTTTATTTGGCGTGATTGCAAAAATTGAACTCGGAAAATTGGCGCGTAGTCCGGTTAATATAGCACCAGAAATGAGTTGAGGTGAGATTTCTAGACAAGTTCCTTATTATTATGCTAAACATCCAAGGAATAGTTTCTTTGTTTTTCTATGAGAACCCTCGTGAACGAGCTGTGTCGCAGGGAAAACCGAGTCATTCATTCATGATGTACTTGATTTGAGTAAATCAATACATCAAGGCTCGCTGATGAAGTGAAACCGCACGCGGAATGATTCTAGGAAACCGTTTTGAGGGAATGCTACGGCTGACTGTGGAAAAATAAGAATATTCAGTACCTACTAGAGCAGTTATGGATCATGTTGAAAGAAGTAATTTTTTCCAGATGTCCCCATAAGATGCTCCAGTTGATGAACGGCTTCAACGAATGTCACCTTGCGTGAGTTCTCGTACTAGTAAATTTTTTTGAGTTTTTTTTTTCGCTGCTTCAATAGTAAGACCTTGAAGGCCATGCAACCCATAGTGGATGGCAGTCGATCGACCCCATAGGACATTGCAGGCCAGATCTTGGCAGCAGGTATTGAACGTTTTCTCTGTTTTTCATATCATATTCAATGCTTCCTATGCTTTACTTAACGGGTTCCATCGACTTTACTTAACAGGTTCTATTGAACTTTTACTGGTAATCAGAACGTAAAATGAGCGCGCTCTTCGTGTTCATTTATGCGAAGCCCGTTTTCAACAGGACTCGGCTTACGGGGACTTAGTTTCGGCGTTGCTCAACCTCTTACTAAAGCGCTACGCGTCCTACCTTCATTCAAAATCCCAGTGGCACTTTGGGTACGTTGTGGTCTATACAATGACTCGTGGGGGCCTACCGATGTATTGTATTTATATCAACGATCTTCCTACTCTCGGATAAAACTGGTACCAATTCAACGGCTCCGAAGAAAGAAGGCTGGTTGAAGAGAGATTAAATCTGTAACCCTCGAACCGTGTGCGTGGGGAATAGGCACTGTATGTAGACGCATTACCTCCGCTAAAATCGTATTGCATCTACTTGATATAATACCAATTGAATATGTACTCAAGTAGAAGAAAGGGTTAGACACTAGATCTCTTAAAATATGATCCTTATGCAGATGGAATATAGTGGAAGGAGTATTCTTGAGATTTCAGCAGAATTTCGGGTTCAAAAGGGATCAGGCGGATGTGTCGACTAACTCGTTCAATTTTGCTCCTAACAAACCCTGGTGAACGTATTCATCACCCGAGCAAATCTTATTATCCCATTTTTTCTTAGTGAGATGTTATAAGTGCTCGATGGAAAGCCGACAAATTTTGAAAGAAATCGGATATGCCTCATAGATTCTTCTGAAGAAAGGGTGTCGGAAATCATGCTTGCAACCACTTATCAATATGGAAATTTGAAGCAGCAAAGCTCGTATTACTAGTATCGCTGGACACGCTTGCACACAGAACTAATTTACTGGAGAGCAGGGAGTAGGGATCAATTCAAAGTCCGAGGCTTGATGATTCCGTTGCACCTTTTGAAATAACTGTTCAAAAGTAGACGAAATTCCGCGCGTGAATTTCCACACTTGTTTGCGCCATGCATTCACCTTCCACACACTATCAGAAGGATATCGTCTAATATCATTTGTCTCAGAACTGCAACAAATATTTGCGTTCAAACCAGTGCTGTTGTGGGCCTGGAGAAGTTCTGAAACTCCCAGGCTACATTCTTGTGAGGTAAAAAAAAGTTAGACTGCAGAAACCCGTCGTGCTCCGATCATTAAATAAATATGTTATTGAAAATCTCGCCTTACTTCTCTAGAGGCCTTGAAAAAGATAACGTTGCGGAAAACATCGACGAAGGATATTATCGGCTCGTTGAATGCTAGGAAGACAGAGTTCACAAGTTGCCACGAAACTTCATCGTTTGAAAGGTGTCGAGCTAATACGCATGGCTGCAGCCGCAGGAGTTGAAAGCCTTTAGTAATTGTGTTTGTATTTGCAAAGGTATTTTGAAAAGCGACAAAAAGACCTCATTTAGTAGCGGAGACTGAAACAGGTAAGGCAGGAGGAAGCAGACCGGATTAGGTAAGGCAGGAAGAAGAAACCGTAAGTCCGGCAGAGACGAGGAGTGACTGGCTGATTACCGTGGATGATCGATGTGTTCAAATTCTATCAATCCCGATGAGGGCAATGGCGAATTTGGTCCTTGCCTCTACTATAACGGAATGGGATACCCACCTCTTGAAACCAGTGCGACTGCGCTGCTGTACAAAAAGGGAGACTGGCGTGACATTGACAACTGTTGCCCCATCTGCCTGCTTTCTGTAGCCGACTAACTTTCCTTTCGATTAATCGTTAACTGAGCTAGCAGGAAACTGGAAGGAGAGCTATGCGAAGCGGACATCAGGAAGTATTCACCACAAGACTCATCGGAGTGTTACCTGAGCCAAAGACACCGCTTTATCCTAGTTCCATAAATTTAAAAAAGGTCTTCGACTCTGTGGAGACGCAAGCGACCATTGGAGCAATATTCCTGTACGCATTACGATCTTTCGATGCTCCACAAATCACGAATCAATTTTCGTTTGGGAGGACCTAGTTTAGAATAGGGTTACTCGGGTTCCAAAGCGGAATTGCAATGGGTAAAGGAATCCTTCTTTTGGTCCACAAAATCGAATACCGCCAGAGTAATTAAACTTCGTCGCTCACTCATCCGCTCACGTCGCTCATCAATTTACTAGTTGGATGATTTCGCCTCATTTTAAGAATAGTGCTACACTGATTGTGAGGTGGGCGGTAATTGTGCGGAGCAAAGCGTTGTGAGCCACATCGAAAACGGTTCAGTATTGATTCTTCATTCAGCTCAACTTGTCTTGTGCAGATGCGAAAAAGCATTTGTTTCTCTTCCAAACAAGAATTTTGCCTAGAGTAGGACTCGCTGGGCCTCAGCTTTTCAGTGATATTCAACAATTAATCGAGTCTTGCCAAGCGAAGTCCGCTTCAAGTAATGATGCCAGAAATGGAGATTTATCTTGGAAATTACTAAATGGGCCAGAAATGAAAGGAAAGGGAGGAAAGGCGAAGGGGAAGAAAATGGGCGGGCAGGAGAGGAATGGAGCTTGAATAACGTCAGGAGAAACCTCTGCAGGATGAGGTCAGTAGACAGTGGATGATATTCTTGCTTCTTTGATTTGATTGATTCTGGAGGCTCAATGGTAAAACGGAGCGTGTCAGGCGAATTTCTACAAAGTCAAAACTGCTCGCCTGTTTATCTGATAAGTATGGAGAAGGATGAGCGTAAACTTGTCTTCGAAGCTCTTTTTGGAGAAAACGCATGCCCGGTCCAGGGCCTGGAATCCTCAAAAATAAATCCTTTTTGAGGTGACTAAAGACATGCCCACGAGAAGCCAAAGGAATTTTCTTAGTCAGACAAGACCGGATGGCTCGGCAACATATAGTAGAAGCCTGAAACCAGCCGTCATACCAGCTTTGGTGCTCAAACAGGGATTGTCTGATGTTTGCAAAATCACCAACACGATAAATTATCAGGGAGACTGGCTTATCTTCGGACAATGTGTGTTCAAAAATTCTCGGATGTCTTATCACTAGGTAAGGTTCATTTTTGTTCAAAAACTCTCTATGGCTAGTGCTGATAGTTTGTACAGCAACGAACCAGGAACTTCTGAATTCACTACTAGGACTTCTAGAGTAGGTTACTTTTCTGGTACTAGTGCTAGCCGGAGGCACTTTTGATCGTCTGCAACCCATTACCGTGTGTCGCCATTGCAACTCCTTAGTACGTCACGTCACAAGAAGCACCAAAACCGGTTGCAGTTGCACAAGCGTTACCGCTGAAGTGTCGCAATCCTGCAATTTGATTCACCGAGCGATTGTCTTCCCAGCTCGAGGTTTTTGCGGAGATTCAGCCAAGAGAGCGAATCATAGCTCTATCGCAAGACATAGGGAGAGAGGGGATATTGCGGCCGCAACGCATTGAAAACTGCAGCAATTACTGTTAGGCCGCGTTCATAGTTCGCGACTCGGGAGATTAGGATAGTAGGCGACAGGATATTAGGATAGTAGTAGAGTAGGAGATTGCGCTGACAAGATTGGATACGTATCGATTGAAATCGCTGGAGAGTAGTAGATTGGGCGACTTCAAGCGAATAGATCAATACATATCTAATCTTGTCAGCGCACTATCCTAATCTACTACTATCCTAATCTCCCCGTCAATACATATCTTTTCATTGTCGCGTACTATCCTACTCTCCGGAATCGCGTACTATGAATGCGCTCAGTTTAGGACTAGGCTTAGGGGAGGGAAAGGGAAGACACTCCAAGGTTTGTGATATCCAAGAGGACGCTCCGAACCCCATCGTCTGAGTTTCAACGAGGGTACCTCGTGGTCTGTCGTGCGGCGAAAAGGGAGACCGCAGATGGATCGCCGGAAGAGTCGTGACGCATGATGGGATCGCCGGGCGAGTCGTACAACATCGTGCAACATGCGACGGCGTACGATGTATTTATTGTACGATGTGGGACGTCTCGCCATCTGATTACGCATGTCTACAGAATTGACGTGGGGCCGCCGCATTTGAGAAGTCGCGCAAAGCAAAGTATGTTAGGAGCAGGTTATCCGCGCGATTTTTGTAAAGTGCGGCAGCCACCACGTCATTCCCGATGACACGCGGTGAGATATTGACAGTATTTAGCTCAACGATAAATTGTTTCAGTATGCGCTGCGACTCGTCCGCTGACCCGGCTGCGTCTCGCCCTCTCGCTGCGTGACTCTGAGCTTCTTGTCAGGTAAAGACTGCCGAGCAAGGGAGGTAGTGGGCGAGGAAAGAGAAAGTGAAGGAAAAGAAAATTCAAATTTTTACCTATCAGAACTCAACTATCAAACTAAGGAGCTTGTCCTCATTGCGCACCGCGCAGATTAGGCGCCCGTCGCGCGCGGCACAACGGACGAGATTACGCGGCAGTTCGGTGGGATGTGTGTTCTTCGTAACTAGCGGCTTACTCTGATATGGAAAAATCGGCGAGAGTAATAAATAAGTATGTTCTGGTTGTGTCAGCGGAAATGATACTTTTCTCAGTTCCACATTCTAACAACGATTTTCAATTTGGTACGCGAACGTCATTAGTTTCAACTGATTCTCCCAATCGATACTTCTTATCTTCTAATTCTTCAGTTTCACAGAGACGGAATCATCAAATTGACAACTATCTATTACTCTATACTGATTCTCCAATTCTCGGACACCTTGTGTATCTGAAAGACGACCACGGCCTCATAAGGAAGGTCTTTCAGGGCAAGGTGCGCTTTTTGGAAACGGTTTAGTACATGTTGTAGGGACGCATGTATGGACCACAATGCCATGGTTCGTTTTCGCTGAACGGTTTTAGTAGTACCAAAAATGTGGTGAATAATACTTTTGATGGACCAAATCCCCGCGGCGACTAAATTTTGCAATCAAGGTTGGCGGCCACTTGTTGGCTTCAAAATGGTCCTGACGATGAATTTGACATCTGATTTTGATATTTAGCGCGATTTGGCACCAAACCGTAGGCGCCAACCCAAATGCAAAATTTAGTCGCCACGGGGGATCGAACCCTTAACAGTACCTTATGCTTCTTTTTTGGTACTGCTATAACCGTTCAGCGAAAATGAAACATGGTTTTGCGTTCCCTACATGCGTCCCTACAATATGCACAAAACCGTTTTGAAAAAGCGCACCTTGCCCTGAAAGACCTCCCTTGTCAGCATAATTGATAGCTCATAATGGTAGCCTATAGTTGTAAATGTTAGCTGTATTTAATGATAATTGTTGGAACACAACTGCAATCGCCGAATAATCTCGTTTGATGGAAACGAGATCTTGCGGAAAGTCGTCATTTGTGTTGTTCTGTCTGCACTACAGACGCATCTAGCTATTTTTTTAGAAAGAGTGCGTCTACTGTGTGCGAATAAGTGGCATGCGCTTTGTCGCGTGTTGGCCACATGTTGCACGCAGTTCAGAGCATCAACCCTAGATGCGGCCTTATAGATCAACCTATCTAGTATCGGAAAGATAGAGTTTCCGTTTCCACATGTGCCGTTGTCGCGACTCTTACCGTACAACGAAGGCACTAAGGCCTCACAAAGTGAGCTAATGAGAGCTCGTGGGCCAAGGGACGAGATATCTTGCACACACCCCGTGACACGCAACGTGGATTACGACGTAACGGCTAATTCAAATGGAGGCCCCGTTGTTTAGGGCGCCACGGGACCTCCACGCTGGAACGAATCACGTATTTGTGATCAGAACACCCATTCAGTCAAAAATTCAACGAAGATCGAAATTTTGTCCCAACTGCGAACATGTGAGCATCTATGCATACAATTCACGAATGCCGCATTGGACTTGGACACAACATGCTTCTTGTTGTCTCAACATAAAGATAGGTCTTTCTCGAAGCCAACACTTTCAAACATCAAAAATGGTGGATCAAACGGTAGCAAGGTCATAGGCTCACTTCTATGATATAGAGGTGAAGATAGGTTTTCGCTCTTTCCAGTGGGTGGACTTCTTGTCGACGGCTCGGTCAATTTCATGGGCTTCGAAACAATCTCAAACGTACTCATAAAATCTACTCTTCATCTGTAAATGATTACCCAGAAGTACCGCTCATTTTGCGCACCTTGCTCGTATCTAGGTCTTACCATGGTATTCACAGTGAGTTGCCAGTCAACCCATGGTCGCTCTCCTTTTTTAAAGGTGAGGCAACATCTCGATTTTTGCCCCAACATGCCTATAGGAGTATGTGGGTGCCCTGATCACGATAAGAGATTCGTTTATGGCGTTGAGTTCACCTCTAGTTTGACGTCATTATTTTTTCGGATGAATCCATGAGGCTGTACGCTACAGAGGTTATTGATGATTCAGATACCAAATATAGCACTGTTTTGGCACACTTTCACCATTGGAAACTTACCTTTCATAGGAAAACTACTTTTCATAGGAAAACCCTCCGTTGTTTGTGTGAAACACAATGTGCGAAAACCCACGCACCACGCATCGACGGAGAGAAAGATCACATCTTACTGCCTGCGGAGCGAGAGACCTGCCATTA
>MU868919.1:40902-51880 GCA_036418205.1 Ostertagia ostertagi | reverse complement strand
CAGTATGAATCCCCTGTCAAATATGAAGTCATGAGTAACAAGCGAAATTGAAGTAGAAAGGAGGGAGTGCCTCAAAACAAGTCCAACTTTCGCTTTGTTAGTTTCCTATAATACAATTCAGAGCTGGAAGAATTAAGTGTCTGAACGTGTTGACAGCAACTGCTGGGCTCATGCCAACAACCGACACGGCCATAAAAACTCAGGAATGAAATTTGATTGTTTTTAATTTTACTACTTTCTGTTTATGTGGGCTTTGTTTATTTCTGATAACACAGATGTTGATGTTGTTTTTCGTAGTTAAGATCTGCCAAATATTTTCTCACGATCTTCCAAACAACAGCTTAACATCTAGTGTTCCAAGTGGTTGTTTGGAAGGTCACGTGGAACGGTGGGCGGGCTCAATGGGGTTGGGGCGGCGCCAATGCTCCAACCTAGGCTCCTAGCGCCTAAACCTTGTCAAATCGCCCCGCCACTTCTGCACATGGTCTGCCCTTGCGTACTGCTGCATATTTGACGGAAAAAGCCAAATTTCGACTAGAAATCCCTAACTTTGCCTTAAGGGGCACTCATAATCACTTCCATACATGGGTGTGAGCAAGCGATAAGAAAAAAAACCGCATCCACCGAACGAAAAAGTTACAGTGGTTCATTCCACCAAAGTACACAGTTCGGAAACGAGTTTTCCAATTTTTATTCAAACACGGAAGATAATCAAATCAATGACGAGCACGCGCGCGACGTCCAACCAAAGCAGACGAACGAGGTGGGCAAGGGCAGTACGTGGCATCGCCCCCTGGGGGTGCGGTTCCTCCTGGATTCCCTTGCTGACCGCCAGGTCCAGGTGGTCCTCGTCCTCCAGGCTGACCTGCTGGTCCTGGGCCACCTACCTTCCCCGGATTCCCAGCGCTCCCAGGACTTCCTCCCTTTCCTGGGGCACCCGCTGGTCCAGCTGGCCCAGGCCCACCGGGGGTGGATGTTGATGAAGTGCCGCCTTCTTCCTGGTGGTCCGGTTCCCCACCGGATCCGGGAGTTCCCGGTGGATCCGGCATCCCCGGGTGGTCCGGCGGGTCCGGCTTGTCCAGCATTACCGGGTGATCCAGAGTTACCTGGCTTTCCGTCAGGTCCCGCATTTCCAGGTGCTCCCGCTGGTCCAGCTGGTCCTGGAGGACCAGGTGGGCATTGAACGCAAGCGGTAGTGCGGCTGGGGCAGTTGATGGGAGCGCTGGTAGCGGTGACATCGTTTCCGGGCTGCCCAGGTGCTCCGGGTTGTCCTGAAATTACAGCGTTCAATATAGATTCCCTGAATGATATCAAAACGCAAACGAACCAGGTGCTCCAGGTTGTCCGGGAGGTCCCGGAGCTCCAGGCGGACAGTTTGCCGTTGGTGGCGTGCATTGGCAGTATGACGGTAGAGCTTGTCTCTTGTTACGGAAAATAGAGCCGAACGGATTCTCACGTGGCTTGCTCGGGGGAGCAACGGACACTTGGAAATCCATCATCTGGCTCCAAGCAGAGTCGGTCTCGACGCGGAACACGGAGACACCGTCGAGGACTTCATCGTGGATCTCGTTGATGGTGTTGTAGAGAGATGGGCACCACAATCAGGCAGGCACGATGGCCAGTGTGGAGCAGGCCGAAGCCACGCCAATGATGAGTTTTTCCTCGAACATAGTGTTGTCATTCCGTAATAACCTCCTGTCTTTATACCCCACAATGTTCCGCCTCAGCGCAATACTTCGCTTACTTAACTAATCAAATTCGCTTGAAGTTTTGCATTAAGGAAACTGAAATTACAGTTGCTAACAATCCAAAGTGCCCGCAACAATCAATGAAAGAACTTTGACCAAATCGGGCTCCTTAATACACATGGTGGAGGAAAGGGAAAGGGTGAACTGCTGAGTGACCAGTACCCTTGAAGGTGTGCCGCGCATTCGAGTTCATTTACAATAGATTCATCAAGACATATGTATGACTCGACCAACCAGCGGTGCCGACAAAAGCACTTATTTAGAATTTGGAACCGCAAGAGGTCCTTGGGATACAACAGAATTGGCTACACGACCAGTTTGGTTGCGTTGGGCAATTATTCACAGCGAGATTTCACATGCAAATGTGCTACTGTACTGTAAATGTATTTATAGATGGATACTCTGCCCGCTGCACTATCTTTCTGCACCAGGTTCACTAAGTATGTATCAGTTTTGCTCCGTCCGCTACCGCGCGCATGTCAACATGGGCTTGGGCAACCGGGTATAGCCGGGGTGTTGCACTTGAGTAGCATGGTGCATTCAATGGATTTCACTGATGGTGTTGAGGAAAACATATACAGTAATTTTTCGTAACTCGTACCACTGAACAGCCATCATTTTTCTAGAATTAACAAAGCTGAGTCCAACTACCATACCCAGTAACGACAATGTGAAGTCATCCTGTCAGGGGCGCCAAAAGCATTGCGAATGTATATATATGATCCTGGGACGCTTGCACCGCGCAGTAAATGCATTTGGTGTGGTTTCTAACTTGAGACTACCTTACGGTGGCCTGGATTACTGGTGATAAGCGACAGCTTTCTGGCAGCGTCCAGCTTCGGATAATTGACAACCTAGCACTGGTCTTCCTCTTTCCTATGCACAAAGTCTCGCATCATTTCTTCCTGAAGAAAACACTGATATCAACAGTGGCTGTTGAGTTGGGGTTTGTTGCTTTTCGAAAGCAGTGCACATGTTGACGACAGCAGTTGTCGAAATGTGGTTTTCGTAGGAACTCGTGAGAGGCAAGTTTGACCCATCTCTTCTGTCAACTGAAGTCGTTGTTGCTTATAGGAATACCAGATTGGTCCCCCGGCAATCGCCGGAACTCCCATCCCTGCGTGAGGTTTGCACCTTCCGTTGGGTCCTCACAGGCGTCAACCGTTCCGGGTGGACAAGATCCCAACGGGGGGGGTCGTATTTTGCCGCCCGGTGAGGGGGGGTCGTAATCGCAGGAGTCGTCGACGCAATACATGCCGGTTTTCATGGGTGTAGGTGGGGAGTGGTGATTTCAGGGAATTGGGAGAATTCAGGGAGTGTTCTCGCTCCTCTTCATCAATACTGGGCCAAAGACGCGAAAGCTATAAATCACTAACCCCTATCCATCCACATAGATGCGATGGAGAGAGTTCCACTGAAGTTTCAAGGAAATGCGGAATGTTTCTACGATGCCGTGATCTTCGCAGCTGTTCGCTCAGACTTACTCCATCAAACGACCACCACCGAAACGTTTGCTTTCGCGATAAAAAAAGTGAGGGTCTAAACGTGAAGGGCTTTTCCAACTAGCAATCACGAACGAGTGCATGGCGCACCTCAGAGCAGGAGAGTCAACTGCGGAAGTGTCCACATTTCACTGTCACGTACACAAATATGCTTTCGAGGAAAACCAATGTCTTCAAACTAGTTCTAATCTACGTGAATAACTCGATTATTTAGGATAGATTGCCTACTGAGGGCTTACAAAAACGCATGGAATATTTATTGCTTGTAAGCACCACAGAAGCATTGAAAACTGCATAAAAGTTGGAAGAAGTTATACTGTTTGATTCACGTGTGAAGTACACCAGCTGAGAAAATCGTAGACCTCGACGTTTCGAGGTCTTCTTTCGATGAACGAATCATTGCAGAATTGTGCCTTTTATTCAATCCATGCTCGCTCATTGAGTGCTGCACATGCAGTCCAACAAGCGCTCCTCTATCATCTGGAAATGTGAGGATTGAAATGTGATGCTAACAAAAGAAACATATTTGGGAAAATTACTTGCGATGGAATCCTGGACATGTTTCATGAAGCTATCTGATCTTTCAAACCTAGATGGCATGTGCTTGACAAGTCCGAGGCCGGGGAGTGGGCTCACCCATTGCTTCGCTAAAATTCTGGGCTCAATGTCAGTACACTAGGTCCGTCGCGTTGTATTCTGAAGGAGGAGGGAGAGAGTTCCACTGAAGTTTCAAGGAAATGCGGAGTGTTTCTACGATGCCGTGATCTTCGCAGCTGTTCGCTCAGACTTACTCCATCAAACGACCACCACCGAAACGTTTGCTTTCGCGATAAAAAAGTGAGGGTCTAAACGTGAAGGGCTTTTCCAACTAGCAATCACGAACGAGTGCATGGCGCACCTCAGAGCAGGAGAGTCAACTGCGGAAGTGTCCACATTTCACTGTCACGTACACAAATATGCTTTCGAGGAAAACCAATGTCTTCAAACTAGTTCTAATCTAGTGAACTCGATCATTAGGATAGATTGCCTACTGAGGGCTTACAAAAACGTTTGAAGAAAAAAAATTGATTATATACAACTTCCTAGAAAGGGTATAGTATTTATCATGAAGCACAATATTTGTGCAATGTTATATTATCATTATTTCGCATAAAATTGAGTTCGGAGGTGAGAGTGTTTAAGTGTCGAAAACTATTCAGGGGAGTAGCTACGGAAACTTGTAAAAAATTGAACGGTCCAACGGAGCGATTCTTTGAACGGGACATTTTAGAAACGAGATTGAGTATTCGTTGGAAAGCACCAACCTTCTGGTTTCCTTCAGGGGGACAAGAATTGCCAAAAGTCAAATATGAAAGAAGTTATAACATTTTGAAGCAAAACAACCTGCGCTCCGCAAAGAATCGGTCCGCGATCCACATTGATCGGTCCAACGGGGCGATTTTTTGACTCCTTCGATTTTGGAAAGAGCTAAAGTACTCGCTGAAAAGCCCAAATATTCCTGTCTAACCCAGGGGGACAATGATCGGAAAAGGTTCATTTTGAACAAAGTTATAGTCTTTCAAAGCCAAAAAACCCGGTCTTGGGAAAGAAACGGTCCAACGGGGCGATTTTTTAGAAAAGCGGGACTTTGCAAAACTTCAAATACTTTTCAAAAAGATAACGATCTGCGCTCTTGAAATTTCTATATCACTTCTCACAGTTTCATGTTTGAAGGAAATTACAACCATTCAAAATAAGAAATGCGCTAATCTGATGAGTTTCTGTTTCTCTACCCCATAACTAATACAGTATTGATGATTGTGCTCAAAAAAGGTAGCGCCCAGAAAGCAGCAGTCTCGTACATCACAGCTCCACTTCGAATCCTGGAAAATACTGACGTGAGCCTGAAAAAGATTCATTTGAAAATTTGTAGTCCGCTTCAATCCAATCGGCGTGGGGAGCATTGTGCGCGCCAACGCGAACTCCGCGCCCCGATGCTGAGGCGGGAGTCCTCAGCATTTGAATCAAGCACATTGTGTGCTGCCCATTGGGACCTTTTTCTTGATTCTGTTTTGAGCTCCTATGCTAACTTGTCGTGTCAGTCAATATAATGTGCTGCTGGAGTGCTAGGGATTAGTACATGTTGTCAACTCGCTGAAACTACCACTCAACGAGGGTGAGGGGTTGTTTCAGCGAGTTGACAACATGTAATGTTTGGTTCGCTGCCGTTTCCGTGATTTGTTGATTTGGCTCAAGCGATGCGCTGTTGAAATCTGACTTTTTGGAGTGGAGTTTCGCTGTGCAGTTGATTGTCATCTGACTGGTTTTTTTTTAAATTCGTGTGGGCGAGGTTCACTTGGACAGGATGCGCCTTTTTCGCGTAGCGCATCGCGAAACATTTTCCGCTGCAGGAGTCTCAGTCCCCCGCTGATCATGAGTGGACTGAGGTTCCTGCACCGGAAAATGTTTCGTGCAATGCGAAATGAATCGACTGCAATCAATGAATCAATCAATTGCAATCAACTGCATAGCGAAATGCACGAAATATTTGCTCGTCTGCTTTCTTTCTGATTTGTGCGGGCGAGTTCTTTGAGACAGAAAGCACTTTTCGCGTATCGCATCGCGAAACATTTTGCGCGGCAGGAACCTCAGTCCACCGCTGATTATAAGTGCATCTAGAGTTCCTGCAGCGGAAAATGTTTCGTGCTACGATGCGCGAAATATTCGCTCGTCCGCTTTCCTTCTATATTTAGATTTAGATTTAGATTTATTTTTATTGATTTTATGATTTTTATTGATTTTTTTTATTGATTTTTTTTATTTTTTTTTATTTTTTTAGATTTACTAGCAAACACATATAGACAAATTATAAGTACACATAGACAAGGATAAGGTGTGGGGGGTCGTATCAAGGCTCTCCAGAAGGGGGGGGCGTCGAAAATTTTTGAAAAACGTGTCCAACGTGACGGTTGACCCTGGTCCCACCCATTCCTTGGCACCAAAACTCAAGTACCGCGCATGGCCAGAAAAAGCGTGGTTATATATTGTCAGAGGGCTCATAACAATTACGACATGACGCCATAATTGCATACCAGTACTTAATTGTGTCCTGGCCTTGTTGAGAAATGTTCTTACTCCTCCTATTCTTATCCCACCCTTCCCATCCACTGCACGTAGCGTTAGAGGTAACAACAGCCCAACCCCACCCCCCCCACGGGAAATATCACAGGCCATCCATAGCAAAATAAACACTGATTGCCGTCAATTTCCTGGGAGTACTAGATTTTTGTAAGCGGCCTTGGTTTATTCCATTAGCTGCCTTGTCACTCACTTCATTTTGCGGACGGACATACATACATACAGACATACATGCGAACCGACACACCAAGTTGGCGGTTTATAATAATAAGAACGACGCAAGTTTGTGACCGCCGAAGTAAAGTCTTGTTAACCCTCAACCATGATTAAATTTATCGTTCTCTGAGGAAATTTGGAAAGTTTTCGATAAAGACTTTCCTCAACATTTTGAATCTTGATCTTGTTTGTTTTCCATACAATCGTTCGACCACATTTTTGAATTCTTCTCCATTTAGGCAGTCGAACGGCTTGGGCCGCGTGAAAAGTAAACGGATTTCTGTAGATGATGAGAATTTTTGCGTTACACCATACACACGAAGCAGCTCGGGTAGGTAGCTCAGGTATACGTGTTCATAAGTAGTCGCAGTTGAAAGGCATGATTGGTTGGACAAGCTCATCGACAGTACTACCTACCTCACAGCGCTCTGTGTGCCCTATCGATATCGACAGACCGTTGAAGCCATGGCTGAAGGAAGCAAGGCCTAAACCATGCATAGGATTGGATGAGAAGGTAGCAACAGTACGCTCATAATCGCCGTCTTTGAAAAATGTTGGATTCTTTCGATTTGCTTCACTTCTTCGTTGCTACACGACGAAGGTTGCAGAGCACGAAAATATCGACCGGCCAGCTTAAGGCCGCTACATATCAAAACTTCGAATCTCGTTTGGATGTGTTCTGTCCCAAATGTAAAGGTTGCCCCCAATACTGAGCGCATCCAACGTTTACTCAACGAAAGAAATGTTGAAAACGAAACCTCGTGACACTCAGATCTCAATTCAAGTCTCAAAAAGCGAGGAGAGCATTTACTTATCTGAAATGCTTACAAAGTTTTGTATCATGAAGGCGAACAGTACTTTTTAAATGGCCACAGACATCTCTAAATTTCCGATTTCGGTATGAAAAATGCAATATGAAAAACCCATTCGCCAACCCTATATTTTAATACGCCAACTCAGTAATTTTTTATGTTGGCCAACAGAAGGATTGAGGATTGGAAGCGTTGTCTGTGCCTCAGACGTGAAAAAATCCGCAACTGTTCTACAACTTTGAGAATAAGAAGGGAATTGTAATTTTGAACTCTTTTTGAATTTCGCTGCGGTTTCCGAACAAACGAAATGAGAAATCATTTATTCACTAAATATCGACGACTGATTAAAAACTATGGAGGTTTTCAAGCATTCGAAACTGTGACTTTCTCAAGACTTAATGAGTGTAACGAGACACCAATGTAGCTGTGCGAGGTGGACATGGGCAGTATGCTGCATCACCTCCAGGCAAACCAGGTCCTCCTGGGCCTCCTGGTTGACCGTTAGGTCCAGGTTGTCCTGGTGCTCCGGGCTGTCCGGCTGGTCCAGGCGCTCCAGGGTTTCCTGGTGTTCCTGGCTGTCCAGGGGAGCCGGCATTTCCTGGAAGCCCCATAGGTCCAACACTTCCAGGTGCACCAGGGGTGTTGGTTGATGTGGTACCGTCCTGCCCGCGCTGTCCAGGTTGTCCATCGCTTCCTGGGTTTCCTGGTGATCCTGCGTCTCCGGGTGGTCCCATAGGTCCTGGCTGTCCATCCTGACCTGGAAATCCAGGCTGTCCAGGATTTCCATTGGGTCCTGGGCCTCCGGGATTTCCATCTGGTCCAGGTGGTCCTGGTGGTCCGGGTGGGCACTGGATGCAGCTTGTGTCTCGAGGTGGGCAGATAATGGGAGCATAAGTTGAAGTGTTGTCGTCACCGGGTTGACCAGGCGCTCCAGGTTGTCCTGAAATTTGTAATTTAGTTGTAGGTCAGATCAAGCGATTAGATAAGAGAATTTCAACCTACCAGGTGTTCCAGGCTGTCCAGGTGGTCCAGGAGGTCCAGGTGGGCAGTTGACTGTCAGAGGGGTGCACTGGCAGAACGAAGGGAGACCAGCCTGTCTCTTGTTACGGAAAATGGAGTTGAAGGGGTTCTGACGCGGCTTGCTGGGTGGTGCGACGGCCACTTGCACGTCCATCATTCGACTCCATGCAGAATCGGTCTCGACGCGGAACACTGCGACGCCTTCGATAACTTCATCGTGGATCTCGTTGATGGTGTTGTAGAGCGATGGAACCACAATCAGGCAGGCAACGATGGTCAATGAAGAGCAGGCCGAAGCCACGCTGACGATGAACTTTTCCTCGAACATTATTTGCTGTCTATTCGAGACATTGCTGCGCTTTTATAGTCAGCACAGTTGCAATTAAGACCTGGACTGGACTGAAACCTGCACTGTTTACATGGGAACCGAAATCATCTGGCGTCTCATCGTTGACCACAGCGCCATTAAGCTAAGCCTTACGAATGTCAATCGAGACTGGGAAGAACTTTGCCAATCAAATATTGTATTCCCTTTATTCGTATTCTTCTTAGGATTATTTTAAACCCCAAGAATTATTCATGGAGCAGATTTTGTTATGAACTTCTAGCCCAGTCCCTTTCCAGTTTTGCGTTTTCGATATGCATTCCTTAGGGGCTAGAGTACGCCTAGTGGCGTAAAAGATGAACAACCTTGCCAAGGGTGCAAGAGCTTTTCAATTTTCCAAGATACTTCATTTTAAGTTTTCAACGATAGTGGACCAGTTATTTTCAAGAATCAGGCATCGTCATCACCATCATCATCATCGGCAGGGTTTAAGTTCCCTTTGGTCATACATGTCATGGCCCCACATGTTTAGCTAGCGACATGAACGAGATCTAGGTTGGATTCCTCAAGTTCTCAGCAAAATCGCTTTTGTTCGAACTCAAGTATTGGACTTTCGAAGTGAACATCGAACCTATACTCAGACTTCATTCCATTACCATCATTCCCGTGCTCTGTTATTATATGAAAGCGGGCTTACAAGCGTTCCCACTAGGTTCAGGTATGAATTAATTCCCTAACAACTTGGAGCACCTAATAAGTTTGCACTTTCGTACGCCCCGTACAAAATTCAAGGGTACCTAGACCACCTGGCCGCTTTGGTGAGCGGGATAAACGCTATCATCTGAGGCTCTGTTGACTGCCTTGCCCCACACCACACATAATCAGGCTGTCAACAAATCGCGTGCTCTGATTTTTTCCGATGTCTTCTGTGCTATGTTTTGGCTCATGTTAGCATAACATGAAGACTTCGGAACATAGCGCAAGATAGTTTAGATTAGTCCAACTACCTCGTGTTACTAGATATCCAGGCCCGCTGGGCATTCGAAATGGGATCACTTCACATGTGCATCAAATTGGCGCTTTCGGTTTTACTGGTGGTCGTAATCTTAAAATAGTTTCTTTGCCTTTGTTCACACTCAAACGCCACGTGTTTTCACATAAAAATCCTTGCGTTTGTCGAATAATAAAGTTTTCTTCGTCAGTTCTCATTCCTAGCATTTCAAATTAAATAACTTGTGCAGCCTGCCCACTTAAACATTGCCGTCGTGCGCCGTAATGGACTGAAAATCGTAGCCGACCCATTCGGCGGGTCTTTTCAGTTTTGCGACGAAAGCTAAGAGCCGGAATTCACGCTCTCGTGATTCATATAGCAAGTCTGGTTGTATTTTCGGAATTGTCTATCAATGTATGGAGTAGAACTTCAGAGCTTGGGTAGCGCCAATCCTAATGTTACCTCCAAGAATTCGTTACGCCATCGTTTCTGAAGTAGAGCACCCAAGAGAATACTGCAAATGGCTCACACCTCGTATTATTTGGCCTTTGGCCACCTCCAACCTAATTGTTGCGCAACAGCGGTCGCATCTTCTGAATGAAGTAGCCCGACCTTCCCGTTAAGGTTCAGACGCCGATATTTTAGCAAATTGACAGCAGCATGACGCCGTTCCGCTTCGCGTCCTTACGGTGGAGACTGGGTTTTCTTTGATTATCTGGCCTTTCTCATGATTCAAAGTCATGCTGCCATTGATTGGATTCGCAAAACAATATATTTGATGGATCTATTGAAGGTATTAAGACTGATAATGTTGTTGGTTGTCGTCACTATCAAACGCATCAAACGCACGCAATGCGTCGCAAATTTTGTGTGAAATTTGTCTTGAAGTGTAAGATGATATGTTGCGTATTGAGCCGTTTTGTGCAGCGGAGCCAGAGTCAAGCGTGCGTCGAGGAATCCTCCGCAGATGGACAGGCGGGGGGGGGGTAGGTTGTATGTGGTCCGCTGGGAGAAAGGGGTCAGGCCGGTTCGATGTAGTAATATCATCAGTGTCATGCAAGCCTGGCCGAACGATTCCCTATAACAATGTTATTAAGGTCACATAACGTTTTCCTGCTTGGAAGGAGTCCGCGAAGTAGTTCTCAGCTACTTCAGTGATTTACTAGGGCAAGGTTAAAACGAGAGATTACGATAAAGTGTGTTTGTAGCGTGGAAGTACATGCACCAGTGGAAGCAGAAGGCAGGGG
>MU868919.1:5022-21285 GCA_036418205.1 Ostertagia ostertagi | reverse complement strand
AACGTGCTAATAAGCTTTGAATGTTCTATACAAGACGGTGGGAGAGTGAGCGCCTGCTTCTGCATATGAAGGGACATCTAGAAAATATTTGCCGTAAAACTTACATTAAAAGCTGCACCCTGCGCGACGAAAAGTTGGATGCGCGCCACGGCAAAGTGACTTTTTCTGCCCCCTCCCCCTGTGGTGGGTGATAAGTGAATATGTTCGGAGGGGCTCGAAAGTGGTAAGAGCTGATAAGGGCTGACAAGAACGACTAGATAAAGAACATAGTGGATTATGCCAGAGCCAGATCCCCGATCAAAACACATCTCATTCATTTGCATTGTTAACGTCAGCATCAAACTCCATTCTACCGTGATACAACCCAAACTTTCGATGAATGGTGACGTACGTTTGTGAAATACTAAGATAAATACTAGGTATTTTTACTTCATCATCATTATCATCACAGGTTAATCGACCGCTGAAGTATCGAGATACCCAACAGATGACGCTTCTTTACGGATAGATGAGGAACACTAGGAAGTGATTACTCTACCGTACTGTTAAAACTAACGCTCATCAATTGCGCACAACATTCGTGGCGCGCTTCGCAGCAATAATATAGTTATTCCTTTCATATATGACCAGCTAAATATATATGTTCCAGAGGATATCCAGTTTTAATGAAGCCTGCCGTGTGATAATGTGTGGAACTAATCTGATATAATTTCCTACATTGCATACGCAACTCCTTCAAATGATAGTTAACTCATATTTAAAGGGGACCGTAGTGAAAGCTACGCAAGGAAGGCTGGTCCCGGCGATGGCCGCGGGAGAATTCTGGTCTGAGGAAAAGCAGTAGATGTCTGCCATCAGAGGCGTAAACCTTCAATCATTCAATGTTCAACAAGAGTCAATGTGAGAGCAATGCCTTTATTCTCCGAATTGTCGCTAATGAAAAACTGCAGATGTGCACTAATAGCGGAGAGTTGCTCGTCGGAAGCTCAGTGCTTAGCGACGCGGCGGGCCACGAACACTGCTGAGCGAGGTGGACATGGACAGTAGGCGGCATCGCCTCCTGGAGGTGCTGTGCCTCCTGGGTTTCCAGGAGTACCGTTGGGTCCGGGCTGTCCAGGAGCTCCGGGTTGTCCAGCGGGTCCAGGAGCTCCTGGGTTTCCTGCGTTTCCTGGCTGTCCAGGTCCTCCTGCATTTCCAGGAGCTCCTGCTGGTCCAGCTGGTCCAGGTCCTCCAGGGGTGTTGGTTGAGGTGGTGCCGTCCTGTCCGGGTGTCCAGGCTGTCCATCGCTTCCTGGGTTTCCTGGTGATCCAGCGTCTCCGGGAGGTCCAGATGGTCCTGGCTGTCCATCTTGTCCAGGTGATCCAGCTTGTCCTGGGTTTCCGTTGGGTCCTGGGCCTCCAGGGTTTCCATCCGGTCCGGGTGGACCTGGAGGTCCTGCTGGGCACTGGATACAAGTGGTGTCTCCTCCAGGGCAGATAATAGGAGCGTATGTGACGGTGTTGTCACTTCCAGGTTGGCCAGGCGCACCAGGTTGCCCTAAAATTCTCATGGAATGAGCTTTGAACCAAATGAAATCGTAAAAAGAAAAGAAACTAACCAGGAGCTCCGGGCTGTCCAGGAGGTCCAGGAGGTCCGGGTGGGACAGTTGACTGTTGGAGGTGTGCACTGGACAGTAAGAAGGCAGGGCCTGTCTTCTTGTTACGGAAGATGGAGCCGAAGGGATTCTCACGAGGCTTGCTTGGAGGAGCAACGGTCACTTGGAAGTCCATCATCTGGCTCCAAGCGGAGTCGGTCTCGACGCGGAACACGGAGACGCCGTCGAGGACTTCATCGTGGATCTCGTTGATGGTGTTGTAGAGAGATGGCACACGATCAGGCAGGCAACGATGGCAAGAGTAGAGCAGGCCGAAGCCACACCGATGATCAGCTTCTCCTCGAGCATTCTGTGTTGGTTATTGGGCCTTCCGCGCCCTTTTTATGGGCTTTCTTGAACGGCGATTAGATCATCTGAAGTGGACTGTAATTGACTATTATCCGAGCATTTTACTAATGTGTGGGGCTGTGATTCGATCGCAGTGATTCGATAAAGAATTTGAGCGAAAGTGAGGTTGTACGCGTCGACAGAGGTGAGGAAGAAACATTGCAATTTTGACGGACTGATGCCATCACTAAGCTTTTTGGTTTTTGAGCACCATTCCTATTTTCCACTAAAATCAGTTCTCGAGGTGCTATTGCGTACCATTGCAAAATTCGACCATTTCCGATGGGAAGCTGAGATGTCATTTTGAGGTATTGAAACATGAAAGGCGCTATTGAGTTGTGGTTCCATCAAACATCCACTCAAGGCCAACACCCTCACTTTCCCGCAGATTGAATCATCGAATCATAGCAATTACCCGAAATCGGTTTTTGTCTTAGTTACTATAGAGTTACAGTTCAAATCAATGATGTGATTTAGGAAAGACCATAAAAGGATCGACTGGGAAAGCTGTGAGGCGTTATTCAAGCAGAAGTTTTTCGGTGGGAAGTCAACTCGGCAGCATCGAAATGATTTTCATGCGATGTCACGATATCATTTGCGTCCTTTCGTCTTCCTCATAGTATCCACCTAGTAACGCACAGGTTGCAATCAGGGGCCGTAAGGTATGCTTCCCCGAAGGGTTGGGGACGAAAATCCCTTTAAATTTTCTCTGTCTTCCCAACTGGGATTGTCCTGATAAAGGGCCTACATTTAATATATGTGTGTAGGTTAAAGTAAACATGCACTGAAAATGAAGAAACCATCGTTCAAAACAAAAACGTAAAGGGATTTTTGCCCTCCAACCATTCAATGAGTTGTTTTTCCCAGAGAGCTACTGGCGGTGTGTATTGAACAAATCCGGTTTGGATTTTCGTCAAAAAGTTTAGTAGAGGAAAACAAGCGTCAAAATTTTTTTCGCGTTTTCAAGCCGAGCATCGTGACCACCTTTGTCGAGCCAGGTCTTAGATGTAGTACTAGCCAAGCAAATATCTGTTCCTTAGTGCATGTGACGTCAGATTACTGCGATACTCGCCTTCAGCAACAACAGTGTGGGATGAGCATGTACTTGACTACCTCCTAGTGCATATAGGTTGGACTGCACTGGACCAATAGGGTCCAAATGTCAGCACCAAAGTCGAGTGGACATCATAACGCGAATGTGAAACGCATTCCACACAACAAACGTTCTCTTTTATAAACAGAGAAAAACTAATACTTGAGGTCGACGCAGACTATGATACCACTCAGATTTAGAATGAGCTTCAGAAGGAAGGACGTCAGGTTTAGCCAACCATTCTCACCTGACCCAGAGTCCCTTCCTTTACCATATTTCGTTCCAGGGACCTCTTCGCGGCCTCCCAACTTACTTGGGCCCAGTTTTCAGTGCAAAGTGGGCTATGTGAGTAATAGTTTTTCTGACCGTTTAAAAAATGAAATTGCCTACTGTGCTCAAAATGCGTTAAAGTCCCAGAATTAAGAGACCGCGCTCCAGTACACTAGCTCCCGATGGCCTGTCTGAACTCGTGGTGTTCGCATTTTCAGCAAAAGGTCAGCGTTTAAAACATCATGAGTTAATGACTTCCTTCGTGTGGCTGCTTCTAACCAGAATAGATCAACAGATTGGTCCGTCTATGTGCAATGAGTGTACACAGTCATCTTGAGGTGGAAAATCCAGAACTGCTTCCTATACCTGCTGAACGTTACACTGAACAGAGCTATAAAAGTTCAAACTCCTCTGAAATCTGTAGGCAAGTATTGGTGCGGAAATAATGTCAAAAGTCATAGTAGCTGGAAAAAGCTGACTGAATTTATAGAGCGATAAAGTGAAAAGCGGCTTTTCACTTCATAGCTCGTCAGGGAAATATCTGGTGAATGAATATACGGAGAGACGTTGAGTTGGTATCAGAATGGCAGACGGATCCTGTTTCCCACTCCTTGAAGCCATACTACACTGAGCGCAAAGAAGACCAAGAAAGGATACCCTTTCTGCCGATCAACATAAGCTAAGCAACACCCGCTTTGACGAAGTCTACATCACTTGCTGATAGTCGTGCGACTGAGGTCGTAATAACGATTAAGGTTTCATGTTGGGCAACCGCAACGGCAACTCGAAAGTTTCATTGCAGTAACTGCTGCAGTCTCAATGACGCGGCATTTCTACAAACTTATGCCTCTGAGAAACAGCTTTACTCACATAAGCACAAGTGTTCAAGAAATTGGAGCTTTGGAGGCGATGAACCCGGCAAAGGTGGGTTCAGCATCGTGTTGGGTCTTATTACATTTCTCCTTAAGGAAGGTATCAAGGTCTGAGAAAAGATGCCGCTCATTAGAAAAGTGGTCCACTGAGAAGCATCAATCCGTGGCCCTGCCGGTACAACTTGTGTAGGGTTGGTTGTACGATGTGCGTTCAAATCACTGTCGGAGATGTATCGGTCCCTTTATTGTGAGAAGAACTGAACTTGTATGTTGGAGCTTCTGGTGTAGTTTCAGTTGCTCTTTTCTACTGGAACAGTTCCATCTTGTAACGGCGAGCTAGGCCAGAGGTGACCTTATGAAATTCACCATCACCTTCCTTCAGTGCAGCGAAATTTGTAAAGTTGGATCATGGTCACTCGGTCAAAGGTCCATAGGCACTAGCAAGGAATCCACTCCATGTCGGATGTCACAAATCAGTAGGCTTCAAAATGGTGGTATGTTGCGATACGCCCTCATCGACGTTCCTTCTTTTCATCCACACTGGAAACTACAATTCGTTATGTTCAGTTTAGGGAGAAGCTCCGCAGTAGTTCCATGCTCTCGTGCTTCGGTCAGAACTTTTGATCAGTGGTTGGCACTGCCCATAATCTACCACCCCCATCATCTTCAAGGGTTTCGCTACCATTGCAAAAAGTTTTGCAGCTATTTCAGATAGTGCTTATTGCTCTGGGTTAAGTGCATCTTTAATATCTTGAGCCGTTGTTTCCCACCAATGCTCCTTATTGCCTGACCTTTGAACAAAATAGCACACCAACTCGATCCCGATCCATGCCTTCAAATATCTGTGGTATCCTTCCAGCGGAAGATTCACTTCAAACAGCATAAAACTCGAAATCAAATCTGATGAAGAACGCGAATATTCTCTTACACTCTCGTTATAATTCGCGTTTGATGGACGTTCATGTTCCGATATTTCTCCAAAAATGCTCCGAGAAAAGCTCAAATTTCTAAGATTGCTTTCTTGTTCCTAGAAGCGCTAGTCACCGTAAAGAAGACGATGATAACTTCAGAGAAAATTAGAGTTAACGTTTGAGGCTGCTCAAAAGTCCAGTGATCCCGAGCTTCTAAGATTTCACGGGCACATCACAGGGTACTGAAGATGACAGCGGATTGATTGATCACGTTTTGAGCCTGCATTTGATGGCACATCCCAGGCAAGAATTGAACGAACGATTCTCGTCGGCCTGTGAGATAGACCCTAGGGCCTTCGCAAATGTGCCACTTCCGTGCATAGTATCACTCGACAAGGGTCCATCCAGTGCCACTACAATGCTGCACCAGCTGCAATGTTTCCTGGCATGCAAAGGCCGTTGTCTGGTGCCCTCTCATCTGTTACGCTCTCTCGCCTCATACTCTCCTCTCGCGCTTAGTCTCTCGTTCCTTTAGCACAGCCAATTAGGAAGGTGAGTGAGCCCTCAACCTGAGCGTTTTCGACGGATTCTTTTCCTTTTTTCTTTACTGCCTGGCCCCCTTCGCACCAATTCCTCTTCATTATGGTGCAAGAACCACACCAGTCTGATCTCAGCGAATACCTTTAATGTGCATTCCTATAACACTGCATTAATTTTAGTGATGGCCTCACGTGTTGAGACCGAATGTGAGTCAATTCATATTTCTCATCGATGCCTCTGTATTGTAGATGAAACAGTGAAGTAGATGGGTCTCTCGCTAGTAAGTTATGGTAAGAATTTTCATTAATTCCCGATAATCATTTTTGTAATCAATCAGCTGCTATTAGATTTCTTAACAAAATCATACGTTGGACTGCGATAATTTTCATATGCGTGTATTATGTGTTTTTATATTTATCGTGTTATATCATACTCATGTGCGAGCACGCTTGCTTGGTTTTGCGAGCAAAACATTCCAGTGGGCTGTCTGGACGAAGGTGCAGTTTTCATCCATTGAAAGCGAGCCTCAGGCAACAGTTTGTGTGGTGATTCCGTTCGAATATAAAGGCAGGGCTGTGAGGTGGAGCGCAAGTGGAAAATGAAAAATAAATCTTCAAAACACAGAACATACGAATCGCTCTATTGAGCGTTTCAAGAAATAGAGCGTGACATATAAGATGTGAGTTGCGGAGGGGGAACAGAATTCTGTCGAGAGTACATGGTAGTGAAATTTCTAGACAAGTGAGGGTGTCGAAGTGTTGGGCATGGATCCTTATGGATGTAGGAGGGTCAGAGCCCTTATCACCCAGCGTCCTAGTGACGCGTTAAGAGGAGTGGAAATGGTGCCACCACAGGAGTTTCGGATCTAGAACTTCTCTCAAGAGGGACTACTTGGTTAGGCTCAGCCCGACCTTTGCTTGTAATTGCTGCATATGGATACATGACCGTCATCACTGCAGCATAAGCTTTACACGCTTTTGTGCATTCATGCAGTTGGAAGACAGCATGTGGAAGCCAAAAGGGGTACCGCAGAGCATCAAGAGGATTCAAGCGCTCTCTATTTAGTGAAGCAGAGTTCTTCAATCGAATGCAGGATAAAAAATGCATGTTCCCTATTGTAACCAAAAATTGTTCTTCAGAAACACTTAGTTTAACAGCGATATTAGGGAACAGCGATATTAGGGAACCAGAAAAAAATCAAACTGAAGTTGGTTTAATTGAAAAGTGGAAGGATGGAATGGAGAATAAGAGCAACACGAAGGAAGGAATGTATCGCTGCACCAAGACCTTCATAGTATATCTCTCAGCCGTCACCGACTCTATTCAAGATACTTTCTTTTACAGTTTTCTATAGCACATCATTACGGTGGCATAAAAAATCGGTTTACATATCAGTTATTCCATCAGATTACGGTCCACACGTAATGGCGCAATCCTAGAAACCCTATAAAACAGGGGCTGGCAGCCAAAGTGACAGCACGGAATGTTTGAGGAGAAGTTCATCGTCGGCGTGGCTTCGGCCTGCTCTACTCTGGCCATCGTTGCCTGCCTGATCGTGGTTCCATCTCTCTACAACACCATCAATGAGATCCACGATGAAGTCCTCGAAGGAGTTTCCGTGTTCCGCGTCGAGACCGACTCCGCTTGGAGCCAGATGATGAACTTCCAAGTGGCCGTTGCTCCCCCAAGCAAGCCACGTGAGAATCCCTTCGGCTCCATCTTCCGTAACAAGAGACAGGCCCTGCCTTCTTACTGCCAGTGCACGCCACCAACGGTCAACTGCCCACCTGGACCTGCTGGACCTCCCGGACAGCCTGGAGCACCTGGTGAGCTTACATCTTTTTAGACTATTTGGGCCATATTACAGTGAACCATTTCAGGACAACCTGGATCACCTGGTCAGCCCGGCGAGGACGCCTTCTACCACCTACGCCCCCATCAACTGCCCTCCTCCAGACACCGGTTGCGTCACTTGCCCACCTGGACCACCAGGACCACCCGGACCAGATGGAAATCCTGGAGGCCCAGGACCAAACGGAAACCCAGGTCAAGCTGGATCACCTGGACAAGCTGGACAGCCAGGACCATCTGGACCTCCCGGAGACGCTGGATCACCAGGAAACCCAGGAAGCGATGGACAAGCCTGGACAACCCGGACAGGACGGCACCACCTCAACCAACACCCCTGGAGGACCTGGACCAGCTGGACCAGCAGGAGCTCCTGGAAATGCAGGAGGACCTGGACAGCCAGGAAACGCAGGAAACCCAGGAGCTCCTGGACCCGCTGGACAACCCGGAGCTCCTGGACAGCCCGGACCCAACGGTACTCCTGGAAACCCAGGAGGCACAGCACCTCCAGGAGGCGATGCCGCCTACTGTCCATGCCCACCTCGCTCAGCTGCGTTCGTGGCTCGCCGTGTCGCCAAACACTAAGCCCCAAAGGAGCATTTCTCCGTTATTGGTGCACAATTTTTCGTTGACTAGCAACTATTCGAAGAATAAAGGCATTGCTCTGACGATGAGTTCTGTTACAACAAAGATTGTGATTGACTGGGGCGGGTTCTAGGAATGTGATCATTGATGTGATTGTGTAAAGTTATACATAGGTATCTTATGTTTGCCAAAAGCGCCTTGATCGTTTCTGGGTATTTCCAGAAACGATCAAGGTGGTTTGAGACCTGAGAACGCGCGTTGCGCAATGGCTACGTTGTTCCGCCTTCGCTGTTAATGATAAGAAAACTGTGCGCGAACCACTTGCCTTTCCTTTCAACCCGCTAGCGCTGGAAACTGGATTGAAAATACCTCGTACCGTTTCCCAAGAGTGAAAGAAAGAAAAAGAAAATTGATATAAAAGAGTGAAAGCCCCTTCATTTACACGGAAGATTACAACGTCGTAACACCGCTTGCGATTACACGCTATCATGCGTATACATAGACAGTATTAGATGGAAAACGCATTGCTTGCCAACAATTGAAGAGCTAAAAGAATGGATACCTTGGTAAATTATGGACCAACCCTACTCAGCGCACACTAACACGAAATCAATCAGTTATCTGAATGGCCGAAATGAGTGACTAGTTAATCTAATTTTTATGGAAAAAATCAACAAAAGATCGATAGAGACAGATAAATTGAGCTTTGCACTTTTTGACACAGTCTAGAGAGAAACAGATTACTCTCCAAGCTCCTATTGCTCAGAGCAAAGAAACCAATGACAGGCTAATAATAATATAACGAATGTGTGCCCAAGAAGAGCAAACACGGTCAACAGTTGTGCAAAGAAAGTCTCGAGATCCGTATGACAAAGTTGTTCATAGAGGAATTGGACTGGTATCAGTTACCTCCCTCCTGAATCTCCATGAAGGCTTCAATATCATTAACAGGGCAAAGTTTATATTTCACGAAAAGCGACGAGTCTGAGAGTATCGCCGCTCACTCGGAATCGTGTGCTCTTTGCGCGAGGATTTCCCACGACTCCCAGTGGAGTTGCCCTCTGTGACTCTGAGATTTAACTCTATTCAAAGGAAGCGATTACGATAAAGAGGGAGCCTATCGGGGAAGCATGTGCACCACACGAATCAGTTACTTGGCTGCCAGGGAAGCGAGATGTGGCGCTTTCACAACGAAAGGTGCGCTGGTTGCTGAGCAGGACTTCGAAAGCGCTCCGCCCCCAAAAGCGATCCGCCCACTAGTTTACTTGTTGATTTGGACGAGCTGCGTGCCAGCAGCGGCACAAATGGAGCATCTCGATTAAAGCGTGGTTTGGCATGGTGCCATCAAACGCGTTGCGGTGAACTCGTTCATACGTCCACTTTCTGAGCTGTTACCTGTTCATGAGTGAAAACCAACGGCCAAAAAAGGGGTCCCGTTTTGCGTTTTCTTGACGGATTTCTCTGCTTTTTCGCTACTGGCGTACCATTGAGCACCACCACGTCACACTAAACCCTTCTTGAATTTATCGTGATCGCTGCCTTTAATACTGGCTTTAGAAAATGAACCTTACATCAGTGTCAGTCGATTGCCTAATTTACAAATTCCAGTAGACAATTTTGGAACATGGATCCCCTCTACTAGTATTCCTTCCTCCTATGTCTGCACAAACAAAGAAACTCTTAACAACCGTTGTAAAGGAATAGCAGAAGCTCTGAAAGACATATTTAACGCCTTATAATATTAGATTTTCTTAATTCTCAAGCAAGATTGTGAATGTGAATGGTACATGAGTGCAGAACGTGTAACTCGATTTAAAAATTTCAGTAATTTAATTCAAAAAAGAACCGGTAAAATATCACAGGAACCGTCTCATATATTCATGGAAACTTCGTGTTGCTGATATGCTATGTTATTCGATTGGCGTACGACGCTAAGCGCCTCACTTTCCGTGGCGATGATCCGCGCTGCACCTTACAACAGCTTCAAAAGCAGTCCACTTTTCAGTTCCTTGTGAGATGCAGTCCAAATTGAGTGACGCAATCCAGAAAGCGCTCTATAAAAGTGAAGCGGGAGGCCGACTAATCAACACAACATGTTCGAGGAAAAGTTCGTCGTCGGCGTGGCTTCGGCCTGCTCTACTCTGACCATCGTTGCCTGTCTGATTGTGGTCCCATCTCTCTACAACACAATCAACGAGATTCACAACGAAGTCATCGAAGGAGTCCACAATTCCGCATTGAGACTGACTCGGCTTGGAATCAAATGATTGACTTCCAAGTGACGGTTGCTCCTCCAGCTAAACCACGTGAGAATCCGTTCAGCTCAATCTTCCGTAACAAGAGACAGGCTGGTCTCCCGTCCTTCTGCCAGTGCACACCTACACAGCCGACATGTCCACCTGGACCACCTGGACCTCCCGGACCACCTGGACCTCCTGGTTTGTCTTTTTTCATATCTAACCGATGCAGACGTTACGTTGTAAATTTCAGGACAACCTGGTGCACCCGGAGAGCCTGGCGAAGACAACACCGTTACCTACGCCCCTATTCAATGCCCTGGACAAGACACCGAATGCATCACATGCCCAGCTGGGCCACCTGGACCGCCTGGACCAGATGGAGCTCCTGGAGACGCGGGACCTGACGGAAACCCCGGTCAAGCTGGATCTCCTGGTCAAGATGGACAGCCAGGACCCGCCGGACCACCAGGAGATGCTGGATCACCAGGAAACCCAGGAAACGATGGACAACCTGGACAGCCAGGACAAGACGGCACAACATCAACTTCGTTACCCGGACCTCCTGGACCTATCGGACCAGTAGGACTTCCGGGTAACGCAGGAGGCCCTGGACAGCCTGGAGCTCCAGGAAACCCTGGCGCACCTGGACCAGCCGGGCAGCCTGGAGCACCAGGTCAGCCAGGGCCCGACGGACAGCCAGGAAATCCAGGAGCTCCGGCACCTCCTGGAGGCGACGCTGCTTACTGTCCATGCCCGCCTCGGTCGGCTGTATTTGTATCGCGCCGTGCCGCGAGACATTAAACCAGGACAAACTCACATGTATCCATAATACTTTTATGAACATATGCAGTTTTTGTCTAGATAAGAGATGCCCGGACAATAAACACATTTTTCGTAGTCTTTCGCTGCTTAAAAGAAGATACTTTATCACTAAATGAGTGTGGTGGCGAGGAACTGTGATCCACATTTAGGACTATAGCAAGACCGTATAAGACCACTGTTTGACACACCCATCTGACAGATGAAACAATTGACAGATCCAAGTTTCAAGTAGTCGTAGGATTTCTCCGTCAAAAAACTTCAGTGCCGGTTAAGTTTGTGTATATGGATCTTACCACTTCATATGCACGATCCTTATTCTCAGGCAGATTCAATTGTAGACCCCTTGTCCACGGGGACTGAGGCCCACCTAAGAAGTGAATTAAATTGCGAGGTGCTTTTGTTGTGGTTCGTCAGTCAATGCTGAATCGCCTGACAGGTATTTAACGTCCCATCATCTTAAAGCCACGAGTCAGGATTAGGCAACCAGCAGAAGTTCTTCCCAGGGTGTGATAGTGGGCTCCCCAAGCACTAAGGACACGACACTATCGTGACCCAAAAGTGCGCGGTAATGGCGCTAAGGCCTTGCTCGCCGCGCTGCCCGCGCTGCCAGCGTAATCCACCACGGCATACGTGGTCTCTGCGTCCTCTCGCGTACGACGTACTATCTCGCGTTCTCCCTCTCCTCGCAGCGCTGTGTCTCTCCGTCGTACTACGGCCGGCCTCCTAAGGGAAATTTAGTGTTTTCTATGGTGCTTTTTGCTTTTTCTCCTCACTAATGTTCCTCATTGCACCCCTTGCCTAATGTTTGAACAAAATAACGCATCAATTCAATCCCGACTCGTGCCTTAAAGCGAGAGATTACGATAAGATTGGACTGGGTTCATAGTGGAAGTGGAGATGCTGAATAATGCCCCAGTGGCGAAAAAAGCAAAGAAATCCGTCAAGAAGGCGCAAAATGGGACCCCTTTCTTTGCCCGTTGACCTCCGATAATGGACGAGCTAGCAACCAATTAAGAGGTCGTTTGCACATGTTGAACCTGATAGCCACCATCATAGCAAAGGCCATGCTTTGATTGGTAACGCGTTCCATGGGAAAGTTATAGGATACGCACTCAAGCGGAATACCTCATCAAAATGATAATCGAAGGACGCTGCTGCTGGGGGCGGAGCACAGGCCGCTCAGAAAGGAATGGCAAGCCCAGTACGCTGCAACTAGCGCACCTTTGGCCACAAAAACGCAACATTTCGTTTCCTTCGGCCCCTGACTACTGCTTCCATGGTGCATGTACTTCCACGCTGCACACACACTTTATCGTAATCTCTCGCTTTAACCGTGGTCCTATCGCCGCGAAACAGAAATTTACGAAGATGCTTTTCCTGTTCGATTGCCATGCGATGATGGGATAACATAACGCGATCTGATCGTCGATAATAACGATGTACGCCATTGTTCGTTCCTAATGAACTGAACATGGCGTTGATCTGAGCATCACCAATTTCGCTACGCCTTTCGTTTATGGTGGAACGTAGCGTCGATCATCGTCAAATAAAGATTCTTGGAAGAGCTTCATTTCAATAAAATACGAGGTCTCTGCAAACAAAGAAGCTTGAGAACTGTTTGCTCTTGCAATTAGTTAAATGGACAGTACATGTACAGTACGAGCCTCATACATACTAAGAAAACAAGAAATTGGCTAAATAAATGATACCAAGAGAAGAAAACCCACAGAAGCGGAAGGGCAAAAGTACTATATGTACAGGGTAATGTATGTGGGAGGATCAAAAGATCACGGTTGGCTTCGCAGCGGGGTCAACCGTCTGTTCAAACGAGGAGCTCATGGTGTGGGAAGGTGATTGGAAAGTCGAAGGGGGGAGGGAATCGTGGCGATGTCTTCATTGGTAGGTGAATGGGAGAGGAATACGCTGGATAAAGGACGTGAGTTTGTGAAAAAATGAAAGACAAGTTGTTCATTTTGAATTTGACTGCTTCGTACATCACCCACAGATCGAAGGGATGCAGCACGAGCTTGCCGAAGCCTACAAGTGAGCAACCAGAATATCAATTTTGTGCGATCTTAATGAATGTAGAACACATCCGTAAACTCACGCTTGGATCCCTACATGACGAAGATGGAAATGGCTGACTCTCTCTGGTCTCTGGTCATAGCAAGCAGATACAGACTACCAAATATATCCGCAACTTTGAACCATAGGTTTGCGCGTGGCGCTTCCGAGAGCAGAACTTAGTGGCTATAAGCGCTTTAAATTCGATTCATTATAAGCGGAAAGATTGCTCTGAAGGGATATTGCGTATAAGAATCAAAGATAAGTGCAAGGAAGTACAACGATATGAAAGGATTGATCCCTCGATGTTGAAAATAGGTTTCGGGAATGGCAAATTCTCGATGGAAGCTTCTTCAAGATTACCATGGTGTAAAATAAAAAGCACGAACCTCTTAGTTCCGAAAAATACCATTGCCCAACTGAAATGGACCTTTTGACAAAAACTTCTTCTTCTTCTTAGCGTTGTTGTCCAACTTTCGTCGGGTACGCTTTTTCACCAAGGCTTTCCAGCGATCTCGATTCCATGCATCGTCTGCAGACAGGTCAGCAGCATTCATGTCGATCTTCACGTTGTCCATCCATCGTAATTTGGGTCTGCCTCTCGGGCGTGTACCAGTGAAGGTGATACTATCGGCTGATCTGGACACGGTGTCTGGAGGCCTTCGTAAAATGTGACATACCAGCGTAGGCGAGAGGAGGCAAGGGAATTGACGATCGGTTGGACCTTGATCTTGTCTCGAATGTCTTCGTTCCGAATGTGGTCGAATCGCGTGTGTCCCAGACTCCATCGTAACATCTTCATCTCCATAGACCCATATGCTCTCGTTTCGTCAGCCGTCATCTGCCTTGTTTTCTCCATACAGTGCGTACCAAAAGTATGTGGACACCCTAAAATTTTCCATTCTCTTTAAAACTGTTGACTTCTGTACCATGCGACCACCACCATTCTATTTCTCGTATGCGAAAACCTTAGAATTTCTCATTTCTCACCAATTTACATGCAGCTTTAATTTTTTTAATTGATGGAAAAACCTTTGTGTACCCCTGTATCAAAAGTATGTGGACACTTTTTGAAAAACGGCAATATCTTCAGAATCTGAAATCGGTAGGCCTACCAAAGTTTCTAGTAAGTTGAGCCATTCTGTTTGGCATGCTATGAATGGGGTCTGGATACATGTCTTGCAGATCTGTTCCCAACTAGCAAATTTCACCGACGTGTTAGGTCACTTGTGATATTACTCTTTTGTTCAATGACGTAGAGACCGCGAACCACGATACCTCTACGTTTTCAATAAGGATGAAGTCTGAGGAATACGCTAGCCGACTTGCCAATCAAAGCCGTTGCGTTTAGCATTTTTCCAAATGGAATGGTGTCAGGGACCTCCCCTGCAAAACAAGTGATTTGCGACATGACTTTTCGAAAAAGGTTGTAGCCGGGACTCAAGCACCTCATTATAATCCTAGTTGTCTACCTGACATGTTGGCAAGCCAAACTCCAATTTTCCCCTCCTTTTGGAACCACCCCAGACCTTTGATGAACATCTTCCGAATTGTCTCTTCGAGCACATCTGCGGGTCCGACCAAAGTCTCTCCAAAAACCTCAAGACCCACCCGAATAGTAAGGAATAAGCTTCTTTCTGCCAGTCGAGTTGGTCTATGAAGAAATTTCCACAGAAAGTCTTTTATTCTAATCTTACCATTTTCACGAAAGCGCTGTCTGTCCGGGTTCGACGTTCATGTTGTGGTTCAGTTTTTAGGAATTCAAACCTTGCCAACTTGTGCTAGGCATCCATACACGAAGCTTTCCTCATTTTCTATTGCATCACGCGCTCATTCGATCGAATGAAACGCTAATGTTCATTTTTAAGACCGGGAAGGTCATTCGAACGCTTTGATTTGCAATTGGAACATTCAGCAACATGAGGACTCCATATCTGTGCTTGGTCTTCTTCAGAAAAATGCTTGCCGTGAAGAGGAATGATGCCAGAATAAGTAACGAAAGGAAAAGTAAAAATAGGTTAGGAAATCGATGCAAAAACTTCATCTGCCTCAGGGTGTCCACATAATTTTGATACAAAGAAAAAACTTTCCATGAAAAATAGTTCGCTAAGTTAGAACGAAATCTTTTGCCGAAAATGTCATTGTAGGTTATCGACCACTAGGAGTTGAATGGTGAAGGTTTCATCACAAAAGCCTTTAGCTGACCCTGAGAATCGATTTAGGGTGTCCACATACTTTTGGTACGCACTGTAGATAGGGACTGGTCCCACGACTGTGGTGTAAATCTTCGATTAAGCCTTTTGATGAAAGCTATGGCCTCAAATCGAAAACTTCAAGCTACCGCTAAAAAACTTAGGGAAAAAAGTGCGAACATACGATTTTTCGAGAAGTGAACTCTGAGAAGGAGTCGGGCTCTTATTGGAAAGCACACGTCCTGCATTTTCGTGCGGTACCAAAATTTTGCCAGAAAATTGGTAAAGAATAAAGTCATGTCCCATGGAATCCAGAAAACTCGCGTTTTCAAAAGAGTGGCAAAACCATACACCTCCCAAAACCTCCCAAAAAGTGCAAACGCGTGATATTTTGAGAAATATTGGAAAAGATTTGGTGCTTGTTAGAATGAGCGATCCTACGTTTCGATGCCATACCAAAAGTGTGACTATGGTGGATATCGATTGGTCTTTAAACCGAACGCTGGAATGTTGCGAAGAGAAACAAATAACAATTTATTAGAGAACAGAACAGGTGCAACAAAGAATACAGAATCAGAGTTAGTCCAGGATTCCTTCGATGATGTGCGAAGGGTCGTCCTTCAGGTCGACAGAGGGGGGCAAGGAGAGGCCGCCCGCGGGCCACACAGAGACGAACTGACTGTGGCTTTCTGACCGCCTGTCATCATTGACTGTGGAGATCACGCGCGTCGTGATCTCTTGATCATGGGTGTTTTTTCCCACCCGGACATGACACAGAAATGAAAAAAAGTCCAAAAACTCGCATTTGCACGAAAAAAGGCGAACGGGGGATTTTTTGGATCAAG
>MU868918.1:29195-51974 GCA_036418205.1 Ostertagia ostertagi | reverse complement strand
ACTAACCACAAACTTTGAAGGCCCATAGCATTTTTTGAATGCGACTTTTGGAGAGCTGTAGAAAATTAGAAACTTCAAATATTTTCTATCGAAACAACATTGGAAGTTTCGTGATACTGTGTTAGTTTTGTGATATACGTCCCGTTTTTCAAAAAATTGCCCCGTTCGCACTTTTTCCGTGCAAAAGGCGAGTTTTTGGGCTTTCAGCGGCCATAACTCATTTTCATTTCTGTGATGCACTTTTTTCATGGGTGAAAGTGCAGGATTTGCTCTTTCTAACAAGCACCAAACCGTTTTTCAAAGTTCATTTTCCGAGAAAATCACACGTTCGAACATTTTTTCCCATAGGTTTTTGAGCAGCACATGCGAGTTTTTGAGCTTTCAGCAATAATAACTTCCTTCAAAAAGCTTTGGGGAGGGGAAAAGATTTTTGAAGACTACGAGATTTCTGCTTTCTATGTGCTCCAGAATTCTCTGGAAGAAGCGTCCTCAAAAAATTAGTTCCTGAAGAACTTTATTTTCAGCCTTCGAAAAGGGAATTCCTTCGTAGCATTGCATCCAGCTATTCTTTATTTGGTCCGAACACATCGGAATTCAAAACTGTTTTTATTTCGTAGAAATCCGAATCCGTCGGCACAAAGAAGGCTTCTCGGATACGCCGCGCACGCGCCTGTGGTTCAAAGTTGCAAAGGTATTCGAAGTATTTTCCTTTTGCTATGACCAGGAATTGCTCAATTTTCGGCACTGCTACCACGTTCTGTTGCGACGAAGCAAACTTCCTAAAAGTTCTAAAAGAATTTTTCACGATATATATTTGATAGTTCCCGCGGGAAAACAACTAAGGACGAAACGGTCGAGTTTGAAAAAAAAACAATTATTTTGAATTGATGACAACTTCATGTTCTTTGTAAGCGTTTCTCCCTAGCCTTTCTTCCACTTAACAGTGACGTGATTTCGGCCGCGGGCGTTCGAGAATGCGACCCGCTCCCTCGGCCAATGACGAAATGCGAAACCCTCGTTCGAATAGCGCGAACAGACGGTTGACCCTGCTGCCACTGCACCACAGAGCACTTCGCAGCATCGTAGGAAAATGTATTGAGAACAGATAGCATCCGGTGCTGATTTCAGCGGAGAGGGTTCACGCGGTATCGATATAATGACTTGCCAGTGGTAGCCTGAAACGTGGCATAGCTGTTCCGGATGCGTTCCACTCTATGAAGGTGATACACATGAGCGCAGATACGGGCTTTACCCTTTGGAGGCATGTAGCAACTGTGCAAGGCGGCAGCAAAACGGCGTGAGCTAAGGTAGCCGTGCAGTAGGTGGACACACCCTAAGATCCGAACGTCTCCTACATGCACGAATATGGAACGTGGAGACCCATTGATAGTATTTCTTTAGAATTCGCCTATACTGCTGTTTATTTTTTATTGTTTATTGTTTAGTACGTCGAACAGACATGCCGTCGAACATTAAGATAGTGCGTAAAAAGACCAGATCCAAACCATTGAACTTAGCAACAAGTAAAAAATAGCTAAGGATAACTACATCCATATCTAACTTTTTAGGATATTCAGACATTAGAGAGTGAATTAGCGACACAAGCCAAAAGCGTAATATGTGTAGTGCAAGGCGACAGCTAGAGAACTGACACTTGGAGACAACCTGGGAGGTTTAAAACGTGCAAACTACTGGTCCATAATAGTGACGGTAGGTTATGTACAGGAATATAAATGGCATCACTTTGAGGAAGTTGCTGCTGTTAGCTCGAAGTAAGAAAGCAGGAGCCTTGAACAGAAGCCCACATCAGCCGCCTATGATGCCTGTCGTGACTTGCGCACGACCTCGAGCAAAGATGCTCCAAGGCCATGCGCGGGAGGATGCCGCAACGCAGCTTCATGCGCGCGCAGTCAGACTGAGCGTCGACTGTGATAGGCACAGACCCCTGGCTGTCTGCCGCCATTCAAATCGCCCGCGCAGCTGCCACGTCAGTCGACATGATGCAATCGCGCTGAGCGGTTGCCTCGTCTCGCCTCGACGTCTTCGCCTTCGCCTTCGGCCGCCTCAGAAGGTCAGTCCGTCTTGCTTATTACATCATGTAGCATTAGGCGGACCTCGCATCGGCCTCATATACTCACATTCGCTTTTATAATTAGTAATATTTACTTAACTTTATATTATCACATAGTAGGCCAGGGTTTCCCCCATTGTAATCATATCGTAGGTATTTCTCCATAGTAGCTTAGACATTCACCGGGAGTTCACTTCATATGTATAGTTATCTTAAACATGTAGTCTTCTTTAGTCAAACGTAGTTGTTTACCTAATAGTTATTTACAGGTTTATAGTATAACTCTGTTCTATTCTGTGTTGACATACATGAAGTTCAGTAAGTATTCTTCGCTTTACATCCGCAATTACGCTTACACACGCTTATCGCATACACGCTTAGCGCCTAGTCGGTCAACGGTCAATTACATCTACACGGCACGCATCGTACTCGCCCAGCTACATCAGGGTCCAACGCACGCGTCAAGTACACGACGTACTTGTTGGGGTCAGGGAATAAGGCCCTGTGATTGAGCCCGCAGCAGGCACGGAATCTAGAGCATTCTCGCGCACGCATTCCCTTCCAGAGGTGATGTGGGCACCCACTGGAATCCCACGTTTTGCCGGGTCCGGTGGACAGATCACCGATGCACGCGCTTGCACGCGCTCGACCCCGTCCACCGGGCACGACAAGCCCTTCGCCACATTCGGGGTCATAGGACTTGCCAAAGCTTCGAGACACGGGTTTACCGGCCACCCACGTGGAATTGGCAAGCTGGGCTAGTAATCAGGCCAGATGCTTCCCACAAGCAAAGCATACAGACAACAACCACTGATGGTGAGCCTTAAATCAGATCGGGGATCGTCGCTATGACCAGTTCTATGGAAGGAGTGCGAGAATTCGGTTAGTCCCCTGACCCTCTCCAGCTCGGTCGCCATGCAAGCAGGAAGGTTATGAGCCCTGTCAACACATGAATCAGTCAACCGCATTATAGCACACAGCAAGAGGGTTACTGAACATAGCGAAGCAACGACACGATAAAACTAAACAGCCATCAATACCACATGCGAAGGATAGTATTTGGCGTCTTCTTAAACTGGCTTGGACTCGAATGAGCGAATTATATTGACTGTAGCATCGAAAGGAGTGCAGCAAGTTTCCACACCATATCCGAAAAAATCCCCACTATCTTAGTCATATACCACATTAGCTTTTTTTGATGCGCTATTCCACATCTTTTAACATAAGAACATAAGAACCTCAACAATATTAATTTTCCTTAGCTTAGTTCGAAACTGTGATGAATTTTCACATAAGAGGAAATTATGTGGCAACAAACGTAACCAACGCGCAACACGGAAAAAGAAGGAATTAAAAACCGTATTGAAACAACATCTTTGCATCTTCTATAGTGAATAGAATACCCATTTCCACTCCGGTATGGCCTGAATATCCAGTACTTACTGGCTTGCAATTTGATTTCTCTCTTGATAAATTCGAAAACCAAAAACCAAATCATTGAATATTCGTCTATAATTCAAACTTTTCAAGCTCAACCTGTCGAGCCTATATTTGTAAGGTGGGAGAGCTTGGGCGTAATTAGGATTGGGAAACGATCGATAAAACACAATTCTCGTGAAGATTTTTTGAACTCTCTCCAAACAGTATATGTGCTTCTTCACGAAGGGACTCCATAGAAACAGAACCATATTCTAATTTAGGTAGTATGTAGGCCTTGTACATTCTTACTAGCAGAGCAGGTTCATTTACTATGAACGTTCCTCAGGATCACGAAAAGCGAATTGAGAGCTTTTCTTGCAACAGTAGTAAACGTGGTCATTGAAGGTCAATAAGTTATCAACAAGAAGTCCAAGGTCATTCACAGACGACTCGCTCCTTATTGAGGCACGCTAAACCTGGTATGACTTTGGTGTACATGGGCCTAGGTGTAAGTGTGTGGTTTTTGCCACATTGAGTGGGATATCCCATCTGTTACACCACTCCAACATCTTCTCTATGGCTAAGCTCAACATTCTATGTGCCTCAGGTTGCTCATGGCTGGCATAAGAACAGTATATTCTGATATCATCTGCAAACATTTTGGTCTTGACACTTGGATGAACTTTCAGAATTTCGGGCAGGTACATTAGGAATAAGAGGGGGAAAGGGCCCCACCTTGCGGCACACCACTGGTGCAAGGAATCTTGTTTGAGAATTCGTTTCTGAACTTAATTGTCATATATCTTTCCTTAAGATACGAACAGAGCCAGGCACGAAGTCGACCTTTAATACCGATAGCACCGATTTTCCTAACAAGCTTATGGTGACATACTTTGTCGAACGCTTTGGTCAGATCAAAGTAAATAACGTCAGCAGATTTCCTACTGTTGAGGGCTATCAACTAGTCAGTGTGAGTCACATAAAAGCGAAGTAGTGGATGCACCGGCATAAAGCCATGCTGCTCAGCTGGAATGACCCCTCTTTCATTCAGCCAACTCAGATAGCTTCTCGCATATGAGTTTCTCAAGAATCTTTCCCGCTACGGGACAAATACTAATAGGCCTAAAATGGATATTTTATCAGCGTCAGCCACCTTAGGAATGGGAGTTACCAATGCATTTTTCCATACACTTGGAACTTCCCCGAATAACAATGATGCATTTAATATAAACGCCACTGGATACTGGAGGGCAGACAACATTTGCGGAATACTATTTGGGGGATGCCATCTTAGGTAGCATAGGACGAGAAGTTGAGTTTCTTCATGATTCTCAACACATCGCACGGTTGAATTACAAAGTCCGGAAAAGCATCTGTGCGATCAGAAATAACGGGTAAATTGGAATTGGTCAGATATATCTGAGCAACTCTCACACCTGTTGAACACGGTTGCCTTTGGCCCTTTCCCTATCTGAGCTAAGGAAGTCCATCTTCGTCCGCCATGAACGAAGCGTTGGGGAAGCCGTTAATTCTCTTTCTAAGGATAGGCATAGAATGCAGAGCCCTTACGATCCCACATATGGCGCTCGCGATAGGCCAGGTATTTTTTGATATGGCGGTCAATATCGGAGTATGCCTTCTTAAAAAGAGCATCAGACAAGAGGATTGTGTAATCTACTAAAAAGCTGTGATTTCTGGTCAATCAGATTCCTAATGTGCTTCAGGTATGTTTGCCCTTTACCTTTTGCGCAACGGAAAGGCAGCAGTACTGAGAAACGTTCATATAAGACCATGCAGAACCTGCGATACAGCTCTTGAACAGAATTGAACTCATTGAACAGCTGATACCAGTTCACTTTCCTCAGGCAATCACTAAGCGCATCGTAATCCACACGACTGAAATCAGGAGCAGGTATGTAAGCGCTCGCACTAATCACATAATCAATTTCAAACCGTACGGTGTCATGATCTGAATTTCCAAGAGGGGGGAGCATTTCAATATTCGCAGTTGAGACGCCCGATGTCAAAATCAGATCCAAAGACTGAATTACCTCTACCTGCTGTGTACCTGCTGTGACCCACTGCTTCAGCCTACAACAAGAAAAAACCTCATTAAAGCGTACGTCTGTGCTCGAATGTGTTATGTTCAACCAATCAATACTCAGGTTAAAATCACCAGCGATCACCATGGGGTGGGCAACAGAGCATACTATATCATTTTCTTGCACCACAACATTCATTCAAATATGATGAATGTGTTGCAGAAAAAGCCGTTTGTCGCAGATCAACTGTGAATCACTGCAACATACGAAACTTCGTGGGTGGCCTAGAACCAATTTTTGGCGCCAATTTTCTTTGACCTCTAGAGCGTATGGAAGTGATCGGTGGATCGATTGGGATCGCAGACATTCCTCCTCTCTTTTCACATGTTTTAATTTCTATTGTTAACAACCTCTATCAACTTGTTATTTTTACTGTATCAGTTGTCGCTTTTTAATTACTATTGTTATTCGATGAAAGCATAACAACGAGGACCTCCCTTACACTGTATAAACTTTCTTGGGAAACAGGAACTTTCTTGCTAGAATGCCCGCGTCGCAGGCGGGCATTCTACCGCTAACCACCGACGCTTATACCTTCGGCAATGCAACGTACCTGCCACGCGGGTGGGGCGGATTCTCATTGCCACTGGAAAGCTGCCAGGAACAAATGGGAAGCCATGTTTGATCTCGAGTGCTACTATTTCGACAACTGTGGACACTGACATCTGATGTCCATTAAAAAAGAGGATATAGCAGAACGACTGACTGAATACAGACCGCATGGGCCAGAAATTTCAAATCTAAAAAACAAAATTGGTGCCCGAACAGGGAACTAGGAAATTTCTGACAGATTGCATCACGCTTGTGAGAAAGGAATGAAATGCGTTTTCTGTGGCGAACTTAGGGATCATTACAGTAATTCTTGGAAAATGACAAAATGGTCCATGACAGCAGTAAAGGAAACTGCTCATGGGGGTAAGACACTGTGGCGGGAGCGTCGATGTAACTGCCTCATGCTCGAAGTATCGAATATGATTCCACGGTCTATTCCTGGACCATCGCTCAGCGTAATGCAACAATTAGGCAATAGCACCACAGATTGAGATGGAAGTTCACCACTTGATTGTGAAACTCATCCAAACCAAGGACAGAAATAATGCTACTGAGGCTTGAGACGGCACCTTACCGCCTCCTTTGAACCTTCGCCGGATTATACCTACCGCTTCCTCTTTTGCCCACCCCACCTGTTCCCTCACCAATCAAAACCTTCTACAAGGTGGACCCGGAATATCGCAGATCGACTGCGATCAATGAGACGTGCGAAACTTCGACCCTGTGGGTGGCCTAAAACCAATTTGAGTTGTCCGTTATGCTTTGTATCTATGTATGTCTATACCGATATTGTTGTTCGTTATCATGTATACCATGGTTTATTTGGGCTGATTTTCTTATCTCCTATTGTGCATGCACTGTTTATGTTTCAGGTCGGTATTGATCGCTAAGGGCTCAGGTCAGTATTGATGGCAGAGGGGCGCTTGGGCAGTTTGTTTGCCCCTTCTGAATCCCGCTGTCCCTCCACTTCGCGCGCTGTCTCACTCATCAATCAGTTAAGGCGTGACGCGGAGGAAGCACTTTCGTACAAACTACCGACCACTCAGTCTAGTCTTGACTGTCGAAGGTTGCCACGGCAACTTAGAAAGTTAGCCTAGAAGCTAGGAAGTAAGCCACCATTGTCTCATTTTTACTCTATTCCACAACATCTTGAGGATTCCCATCGTTCCTAATATATTGCTGCGTTGTTGCATTTATAAAAATATATAATGTTATGGCGTTTTAGCGTTCATACATAGCGGTGTTATATTTTTGAAAAAAACTGTCAAATCTACGGCAGTGGTTCAGAAATGCCCTTACATTTCTTCCATGGGTCTACGCAAGAGAAATGTGATTCTCCGTCAGGATCCTAGAAAGAATCTGTTGAAGAAATAGCCTCCAATTCGTCGGAGACTTCAATTCGCAGATGAGCAGCTTGAATTGATCGCGCAGTTGCTTTGATACATTCTGAGCAGCAGGGACCGGCAGCCGTGGGCTCTAAATAAAATGCAGGTAGGTGCAGGCGAGTTATTTGAATTGCTATAGTGGCGATTATTGCGGTGGCCTGTTCGGTGTGCATAGATACTCGTTACCTACGCACTAATGCATTCCAAGTTGTAGTACAGACAACCCCGGATGCTCTCAAAAGACGGTGTCAGGCATCATTCGGCGTGCTGTGAATGCCTTGGCGCATCCCAACATCGTACAACAACTTAATAGATTCGAACCCGAGCACGAGCAGTGGTGCAGAGCCTAACGAATCTAAAGGGCAGCGAAGATGTACAATGAGTGACGCGAATATGATCTATAGATGGGATCGGAGCCTTGGGTGGCACATTGGTCCAGATAAGGACTCTCGGCTGTTGGTACCAGCATGTGAGCAGGAAAAGGAACATCTCAACGTCTGCGTCATCGCAGATGCTGTAAGCTGAATCTTGTTTGAGCCAAATCCATAACATCAGCCCCCTCCCCGGATAAGTGCGATGCCAGTGTTCGAATTACCTCCTCACCTGTAGCGGAATTTAACAGTGGAGCAGCCTTCACAGGTCATTCGCCTCTTCGATGATAAGGTAATGGACAAGATAATGGAATAAAGGCGTCAATCTGGCTCACTGCTGTCCAAGGAGGCGTGAGAAAAGCGCGATATATCCGCAATCATTGCCCATGCGATCGACTGTGGAGATGGCTTTTGATCGCCTGAAAACGCTTTTCCCCACTCTCGTGGGGACTTCGTGTAGGACCTCAGCGCATCAAAGATTCGATTCAATCGCATGCGCAGTTTTGCGCAATACAAGTTTGTGTGTGAACTAGAAATGCGACAATTCGGACGAAGGAAGGCCACCATGGCGCACCTAGGCGTCAATGTGGAACATGTGCGCGCTTATGTAGTATTAGGATGTAGGCATCACGTAATCTGTAAGTTTCTATGATAACAACTTTTAACCGGAATTTCCTGATTCGTGATGAAATATTCACAGCAGAGCGTAGTGGTTGCGTGCTATGCCGAAAATCGTGGTGACTCTATGGTAAGGAAATCCAGCAATTGTAGCGCGGTCAAGCGATGCTCAGAGGCTACGATTCCATGCCGATTTCTACAGGGTGGTCCAAAATTATGAGGACCAAGACATTGTGTCGTTAAAAACGCATAGTAGCTTGATGGAACAAACCAACTTCAGGGAAGTATTTGTAACTCTTACCTCAAAGTAATTCCAGAATAGAATTGAGATCTGCCACTGCCCCGTTACACGAGCCTTCAGATGAAGGGGATGGCGGGTGCTGTAAGAAGTCTTGGGTGCTCGGTCCTGTAAGAAGTCCCAAGTAGACTACTCGTGTGGCTTTCTATCCACTACAGATGTGGAGTCTTTAGAGTGTCTGGCTGGGTTTTCACATCAATTTTTTCATTTTGGGAGTACGAAAGTCGACAAGGGGAGACCTAGTTTCTGCATCTGATAATTATCCTGGTGGTAACTGTAACTTTCGAGTCCCCGAATTTTCCATCTGTGGTGGCTTATTGAAGAGTTGAACTGTTGCTCATAAGGGCTTCTCTGATAGGTTAGACTGCTGCTAGATGTAACGTGCCAGAGCCCCTAGTGAGTTCAATTTGAGGACTGACGTAAGTAGTTATTTCACTAGTTTTGAGAACTGCATGAAATTTGGTTTCATTAGGAAGAAGACATTGTACCCTTCACATAGTGCACAGAAAAGGAGATGAAAATGGAGCGATACGGAAAAAAGTGGATATGACTGCGCGCGCACGCGGTCCTCATAATTTTGGACCACCCTGTAGACAACCATTCAACGGCAACGACGAAAAATTCAGCAACCCAAAGATTCATTATTAATATTTGTTACACTTCACATCTCGTATTTCGCGTGTTATTGGGGAAACTTTGCGCTCCTGACTAACAAAATACGTAAATCATTGAAGGATCTACTTGCTCGAGTAACAGAAGAACAACAAATATACCAAAACGAATGGGAGCTTTCGGCAATAACACATTTAAGGAAACTGCATTGGATCATAGAAAGGATCACCTTCGTTACCTAAGATAAAGCAGACATAGCAGAAGAATACCTATACGTTCATTGACTGTTCCCGCTACTGATACTCAGCAGTTCGGTATTCACAGGTCTCCCAAGTACGAATCAGCATTCTACGTTATCACCCAAGCAAGGTTTAAACCACTAGCAATGAAGCCAGAATATGTGTCAGGGCGAGTTCTCTTATGAAAGTGATCCGCTGGACGCACAGCACACGATATTCTACTAACAGCCTACCCTTTGAGAAACCGATCGCGGACAGTCGGATGGGTTATGAGAGCGCTCTGAAAGATTTAGATCCTTGTTTCATCTAACTATATTAACACGTTAATTACAAATTGATTGAAACACTGAGTTTATGAAAAACTGCAAGCATTTCTCCGTCACGATATCCTTGCAGAATCAGCTCTACAAAAGATTTCCAGCTCAATAACATTGCGAGATTTTTCGTGTATCACTTGCCATGAAACCTTGTTCTATCCTCTATTTACTTGTTTGTACTTCACGTGATCGTTTGGATCGCAGAGAAAAAAGGAAATCTATTAATTCATTTGAAATGTTGCGGTATCAACCACAACGAAGCACGTACTATTCATTAACACTTGCTTTGGCAAAGCCTTTGAAATCACTAAAGAGGCCAAGGTGTCACGCTTGATCCACGAAAACAGATGAAGAACCCACTCGACAAAATTCGCTGAGATGCGAAGGCTACGTCCAGGTCAAATTGATGTAATCTCACTCGAATGTGATTTTAGGGATGCGAAGTGGACCGCAGGTGTAGCAAAAAGGAAAAAACCGTTGCAAACACTGAAAATATGAACACATTCCATACACATACCCTAACATTCGCTCTATGTTGCGAGTAAGGATAAGAGCAAACAGCAAGGTAAGGGAAAATATGAAAAAAGGAAAAAAAACCTTATACGAGAGACCGTAGCAGATCAACAAAACGGCGATAATACGATACATAAGCAGTGAACGTGCACAGAACTATAAGAGTTCGATTTCGGAATGCTTGTCTTTTGTAGGCACATCGAGGGGTTGTGCCAGAAGTGGTAAGGGCGTAGCGGTGATTGGTCAATCCTCAACGCTGACGTCATCATTGTCCATTGGCTTCCAGCCATCGATTGGCTTGAGTCGGCACTAGCAAAACGTTTAATAAACAAAATAACATAATAACATAAGAAACAAACAAAATTACCTTAGTTCAACACTATTGTTTTACCAAGCAGGGCGGCGAACAATTATGTGCGCCATAAAAACGTCCAAACTTCACATTTTCCACAAAAAGCTGAAATTAATAAGTTTTATGAATGTCAAACTATAACATTCAAATTTTGCAAAGAAGATTCGAAGTGTTTGATTAGTTTTGATACAGGCCTTCAATTTGTTTCTTCACCGAGATGGTGCAGCGGAGGTCTTCAACACATAATTTATTCCAACTTGACTATTTCTTCTGTAGTCCTCAATTTTTTGTGTTTCAATTTTGGCAGCTCCTCAATAAAGGTGAAACAGGAGGTCCGATCGATTTGAAATCAGGCGCTAAGCATAACACCAATCCATCGCCGAAAAGAGCCCGTACTCGCTTCGAACAAGTGGGCCGTTGTATTGGTCCATGGGCTGCAGTAGGCTGTCTTCTGACTGTAAACACAAACCTTCACTCAGCTTATCCGTAACTGCTTCACAACAGCGAGAAGAGTCAGACTGACAAGCACCGAGATGGCGGAAAGAAGCATGGTGGAGTCGAGTCGCTAACGCGACACCACGACTTCCCAAAAACTGTACACAATAAGCAAGTTCAAGATGGAACAACCAAAGCTATAGAGTATCCACAATCAAACGTACCGGAAACATTCGAATAAATGTTCAGGAAACTCCAACGTTTCTCCTCGTAGAACCTCGGCATTGTTGTTATTATGAATTTATTCTGCCAACGAGGTTGTTAGGTGGAGAATTTTATTAGTGGCCTGACGTTTCGACGAGATCGTCTTCCTCAAAGGCCTAAACGTGGCAAGGTTTGAGATATGTCCTTTAAACCGCCAAACGCCGCTTCTCCCTAGCGTTTCTGACGGAACGTTAAGGAGAACAAGCGAAAACCCCGAACGAGGAAATAAACTCACCCAGTCCACCACCGCAAGAGCAGAACAAGCGCCACTCCTTAGTTATGGTTAGTAACTGAGGCTTACTGTGCAGTCTTGTATAAAGGCTATAGTTCAGACCTGCACGTCTCAGTGTTTACGTCAGTAGCTCACAATGTGGTGCAAACGGCAAAAAATTATTTGTGAAGGACATGTACCGTTCGGGCATGTAACGTAATGGTCTGATATACACTGCCTATCGTAGAGTCTATTCCGTATAAGTTGGCGTCTAGTATTGTCCAGCTGGGCAGGACACCGTTGAATTGCCGAAGTCACTCTATCAGATGTAAATGGTATACATAAAGGGACTTTGTTTCTGGCGTGGCACGCTCCGTTGCCCAGTGTGAGCCCTTCTGCGATGTCGTGATACAGTATAGCCGTTTGAGGCGGCTATATCAGAAGCCAATCGTATAGATTCCTGCCGTTCTGTATCACTCGTGCACACGTTTGCAGCTGTTCTGAACATGTTCCTAACAACCGAGTTCTTCAAGGCACGAGGATGTGGGTGGCATGAATCAAGATATTCTTGGAGCCGTACCACTTCACCATGCCATCAGACACTTTCACATGTTTAGGTAGAAAAGCCAACCGTTGCATGGAACTTCTCTTGTGAGCTGATGTACTGCGACTGTTGGTTCATTAGTCGAAAACACTCATCCATTTCGGACTGTGTTGATGTTACAATGAAACAGTCATCTATGTATCTACAGTACTACATCATTAGGAAGCGTTCCAGCTTAGGCCTTTGAAGACGATCTCATCGAAACGTCAGACCACTAATGAAATTCTAACCCTAGCAACCTCGTTGGCAGAAGACATAATTCAAAATAATGTTTTACTCAATGCCATCCAATCGTCCTTCGGCATCTGGGCGGATAGTAGTCCTTATTCGCATTGGTGAAAGCGTGAAGTTGAGAGGCTTGTCTTCGAGGCTTCTCAGCAGCATGGGCTTGGGTTCGGCCGCGTAGCAGATTTAGGTAAAGCAGCGACGGTAATTAACTAGCAACTATATTTGTAGAGAAGCCGAAGCGACGGGAGTGAACTGTCAACAGGACGAATGGACGAAGCGACGAAATGATCTGAGGCAATATTTCGATGAAAGTAGAGCGAGCAATTTTTCATCTTGCGCCATTCCACAGGCGGTATAGAGAAACAAGGGCCAGTGTTGTGCTCACCACGGCACACATTGCTTGTGACAGTGCAGTGGTTCCAGTGCTCCGGTGAAAGGCAACTGTAGCACAGGGGGACTGTGTAATGAGCATAGCGCAACAGTGACCAGTGTAGCGATGGCATCAAGCTGAATTTCGTTTGCATTTCCTCTGATGACACAGAATGCACAAATGGATGCGCGCGTAGTGCGCTGGAGGAGAATTCGGATATCGTCTCACATTTGCGACACTTTGTTGGCGATGCGTTCGACGCAACCAGCTATGGTTCGCTGTTGGACGAGAGCATCCATGCCAGCATGTTGGTCCATTACCATCAGCTGAATCTCGTGTTCTAGATCGAATAACATTGAGTGGAGTCAGGAAGATAAATAGATAATGGATTTCATAGGAAACCGCAAGGGGATGAATATGCGATTGTGCGTTATGATAAGCGTTGATCTATTGATGCTTGCTAATCTGAGCTGAGGCTGTGTATTCCACACCGTTCGGGCAGCGATGATTTCAGCAGAAAGATCGTCACAGAGAAGGCTTTCACAAAAGTATGACTGTTTTTGCTGTGTGTCTGGACTACTTCTTGGCCGAAAATGTATGTGAGCGAAAGCTTGTTGTGGGGAGGGGAGGGGGAATTCCCAGTGCTCCAGTGCACGAGCAAAACCGAAGGAGGAATCGCTTTGATAGAACAATAGCTAATCCCTGTGGACTTGAGCAATAGAACCAAGTGTTTAGAGCTTGCACACAGCTCAGACGGAGAATCCGCTCCGCAGTAATGCCTTAAAACAGCTACCTTACAAGAATGCCGTCCCGGTACCAAAAAACAGCAATTGTATCTTCTCGAGATTACATTACTTCTAGCAGAACACAGTTTAAGGCAAAAGAAACAGACGGGCATAAGCATAGCAAAATGAAGCCGCAGTTACAACACGTGCGTCAACATCTTCGCCGGTGCATAACCGAGGCGCTTCGCGCAACAAAAACAATATTCTTGATGCTATAGCGAACGGTACAAAGGGCAGTAAGACGAACCAGATGGAATATTGGCATCCTCATTGACCCGCACATGCTCGAAACATAAAATACTTCAAGCACATTTCACTATTGAGCACGTTCAGAGACGAATCAATACCGTCAATTGAGTGACCGTTGACTCACCATTAAATGAGTTTCAGTTACGCTTCGATAACGCTTGCAGAACTCAGTATTAATGAATGAAAGCTACAATTCACGTTGCTGACAGCGCCGGTTTCTACCTTCACGACCATGCGAGTACGAGTACACGATAGCATGGCACGTTCGGGCTCTGCTCCGTTTGTTATTTTTTGAGTCGATTTCTTTATCAAGGCTTTATTGTGGGGTTCACAGTGTTGGCCATAATTGTCATTACCTCGCTGCTACTCATTATGTGGATAGCTCGGCATAGATCAAAATCGAACACTCAATCGGTTTCCAACACCACGACCATATCACTGTCCATCCTTCAAGCGCAGCCACCTCAGATCCAGGCTCCGTCCACCCTCAATTCATCTTGCGCCCAGGGGCTCCTGTGCGACGCACCTGCCTTATAAGTTAGGCATGAATAGATCTCACCACGTGCACACCCTCCTTGTATATGTTAATCACGCAACCAGCAGCGTGGATGCATAGAGATCCGGCTGACCGCAGTACGCCATCTCGAGTGTCAGTCGAACCATTCTTTGAACCGGAGCGCGTTAAAATTACGCTCCATAAAAGATGTGGGACTGGATCTTGCGCGATCAGAATACCGGGCTTCATTTTGCACACGATGCAAGCTCAGAACAAAAAGGGGAAACAGTTTTTTTCACCGCTACATATCGTTGCATTTCTTCACGGCGATGTGAGGCGGTTGCACCTTTGTTTGGCTGGCCGTAACCTAATGTCCGACGGCAGGCGTCGCGCTACGGAGAGCATACGTCTCATGTTTATGTCGAGGGAAGCAAATACAATATTGAACTGTACTCGAGTAAACTGTGATAGTGACTTCCCAAGAAGTCACTCAGAAATCGCCCATCTGAATATGGAAACGCCATGTACGGTTCACATGGGACAACTGGAATGCTTCTATACAGGGTCAACCGCTACGTTGAACCGATATTGAGCGCGTTGGACCGATGTTCCGCTCCGCGCCGGCATTCACATTCGCCCCGGCTCGCCACGTTCACTTCTCGCATTAAAGCTCTGCGTACGGTTGGGTTGGACTTTGTCGCAACGACGTTGACCGCTGTTTATCGCTGCTCTATAAAAGTGGCAATCACGAACATTCCGGATCGCAGAGAGAGATACCACCTCTACATGCCTTACTCTGCCTCACCACGATTAATCAAATATTAAAATAAATAACAAAATCATAGGCGAACCAACAGAACGAGGAGCCATCCAATAGACGAAAACACACGGGATAGTAAATACTGTTTTCGCTTGTTACCGAGGGCGCTGGTGAGGAGTGTGCTCAAAACGCTCCAATCTCACACCCCTCTAAAGAAACGAACTAAATCCATCAGCATCAGATTGAGTTGCTGACTGAGTCGATGATTACGCGCTGGGCCAACAGATAGGACGAGAGGATTCAGAAAGCAATCTTCATCCAGTACAATCTTTGCGACAGATGACCGCTCTTTATGCGCATACATAGGGCATCCCAGGCCATCACTGACGAAAATTTCGTCTATTCTCCATCATATTATCTACACTTACCGAGCGCTCTTATCCAAAATCCTGTGTCCGTTGCTCTTACATTCCATTGTATTGTTAATATTCAACTCCTGCTTGGATAAACTTCCTTTTGAAAAAATCATAGAAAGTGCTTGGCAAATTTATCAAAGCTACCGGTCGATCCTGTGGCCATCGTTTTCTGCTCAATAACCTTGCACCAATCGCGCCTAGCGCACCTACGTTTTAGTTGAATCAATGAAGTAAAGTGAAATGTCTCCATAGCTCATTATCACCAAAGCCAACCTACACGCTTCGTTCGCCTGCTACTCAGAACAGAAACATACATAATTCGACCCGTTAACCCTATGAGGCTCATCAGTGAGTGTAGGGTTAACGGAATCATGAGAAGTAGATAAAGTTAGTGGGGAACAAAAAGATGTGGTGAAGGAAATGGGACACAAACGAAGAGTGTGATACCTGGCCTACATGCTGTGAGGTATTTATATACATTACCAAATTATTCTAGTCACTACACCTCATTATGAGCTGCGCTCAACAGGAGCATTCACTGACAAAACCCCTTTTACACCCGCCACCACCCACGTCCCACACTTAGGAAGCCGCGCGCTTGTTGAAACTGTTAGCATTTATAGGCTAAGTTACTATGATTTACTCATTAAATCAGCCACTACACACTCATACTAAACAGCTTATTTCTGCAAACCCAACCAGCAAATGATTTTATTCGCGCTCTAGCTCGATCAAGTAAAACAATTAATACAATAACCATTCTTTTATAACTATAGCCCTTTAATAACTAAAGATGACAAATCAGACGATAAATTCATAAACCCTCGAGAGAATTTCGTACTTTATCTATTCTATGAAAGTTAATAGAAACTAAGATTCCTAAACCAGATAGCATAAAGCTATCATAGAGAATTACTCAAAAGAGTATATAAAAGTGTAACCTCGGAGCCCTTTCTATCTATTAACTGATCTTTGCGAGCTATGTGGCTCTCTACCTTGAAATAAGTCGTATAACTTCGTATAATGTATGCTATACGAATTCTCTACAGAATGGTTGTGAACTGCGGATGTTCCGAAGGGCTGGGCCAAAAAGTAGGAGGCGATTCGGAGAATTTCAGTCGTTTGGACGGTGAACGTTTTTGGAATCACTGGGCATGAAGGCCCTCTGAGGAATTTCCGTTTTCTCCAATATTTCTCCTTACAGACCTGCTTTTCACAAATAATTGTCCGTTGATATAATTCAATTGTATGCTTAAATTTCACTACTGATTGGATAAATTTTTGAAAAGTTCTGAGCTGATTGGCAATTTCCAAGCTCCGGTGATCTTGTGGTCCTTTCTCTTCTCAATAACCCTCTGCACCCATCGGGCGCTGAGGCTCCTACGGGTTTAGTTGAAACCTGGTCTCAATTTTCTTTGCTGGCCTCTAGACGGCTTCTGAAGAAACTGTAAGGTCCGAAGAAATTGTTAAGCTCTCAGTCCAGCTCTTTGCTTCCGCGCAATCGCGATCCAACTTGAGCAGGTTCATCGCCAGTACTTGGAAAGCAAATGTTTTCTTGTGGCCATTAATCATCAACAGGCAAATGTTTTGAATATATTTGCATATATAATTGAACTTTTATTGTTTGTATCTGTACGCATATTTTCCTCATAACGTTTAAAAGAGAAATGTCTCGGGCACGTAAATTTTTGACACCTTGTATATATTATTTACCGCTGGGATTTTATATTGAAAGTTATCTTTGACTACTTCTTAAGACTTGCAAGGCAAGCAAATGAAACAAGCTTCTGAAAACGAACAGATGCTCCTCTCAGAACTTCCATGACCAGTCTCTTCGCAACAAAACGGTAGGAGAAGAGGAAAAGAGCTGATCCCGTGTTAGTACATGATTGTAAGCGACAACAACTTTTGTTGTCACTGCAACTTTTACTCACTTACGTGTCCCAAGCGCCTTCAAAAGAAATATGTTAGAGTTTTTGGGCAGAGCGGACGTAAAGCATAAAAGAATGAAGAATTTGCCATTGGGAAGTCTAAAGCGGATGCGGCACGCATTCTACTTCCATTTGTACATTCGTAGTGGCGTTTGAATGCGATGTGGCCTATACAATGACTTGCGGGGGCCAGCCGATGTACAAGTCAGTGTTTTTATCCTCCCAGACAAGTCTGGTACCAATTAACCGACCCCGGAGGGATGGAAGGCTTGGTTGGCCCGGGCGACTCACGACCCAGGATTTGATCCCCGGACCGCTCGCGTGGTGAGCGTGCCACTTGCCACTACACCACCCCACAGCGGACGTATCGCCAGAAAAGAAGGTGAATACTATAAAAACACTACTATATATCGCCTACGTTGTGGTGCCCGCTTTGCTCGAGATGATGCTGCCTTCTCACGATCTCCTCACTCATCCATGCCGCTTTCCGTCATCATTCTAAATAATTCATGGAGGTTTTTTATATCGCATAGCATCACGGCATATCCATAGTAGTCAAACTCAAGAGCGACCCGTTTACAGAATTAGTACGAAACTCATCGCTTAGTTGGTTTAACTTCCATGTAGGCATTCACAGATCCTCAAAGTCTGGCTCGTGATCAGTTGCGAATTTCTTTGAATTGAAATCTGGGAAATTTTTTGTTCTGTAATTATACTCCTGAATATTCACTTTTATCTTTAACCTTTTCAGTTAATAGTTTCACAGTTAGCTTCAATGCAGTTCGAAATGATATATCATGAATAACAGTGATCGTTGGAATCTCGCGGAGGGAGGTATGGCTAGATGCTGCCTACTGTGTATTAATCTTTTTTAAAGCGAGAAATTACGATAAAATTTCTGTGCAGCATGGAAGAACGAGCAGCACTTCAAGCAGTAGCTAGAGCCCAAAGGAATCGAGATGTGGCCTTTTTGTGACTAAAGGTGCGCTCGTTGCAGCGCCCTGGGGCTGCCAATCCTTTCTGAGCTCCGCCTCCGCCTGTGCTCCGCCCCTCAGCAGATCGCTGTTCGATTATCATTCTGATAAGGTATGCCACTTCGAGCGCGTATCCAATTTTTTTCTCATGGAATGCTATATCAATCAAGGTATGATCTCTGGTGGTATGATGGCAGCTATGGTTTAACGAGTGTCCGCGACCAGGGTGAATATCGGTCGAGGAATTCCTCGACGGGGGGTCGTATTTGCCTCTGTGGAAGGCGGAGGGGGGTCGTAATTGTCGGACTCAGTATCGGACGATTTGTAAGATACAGGATTAGGGGAAGTGGGCGGGGGGGGCGTCTTACCACCTCTCTCGTTAAACCTCAATGCGTAAGGGAATGTAATAGGATTCATTAGTAGCAGGTCCCATCGCCATGCTCTTCAGCCCTCCTCGTGGTTATGTACCTGATCATCTCAAAAGGCATGAAGTAAAACGCGGGAAAGAAAGACGACATTTTGTTGAAACACACCACATTTTGTTGAAAGATAAAAGGTCCCCTGTTGAATCTAGGTGTTAAAAGTTCCTGAGGAGAATATTGAGGCTTCAGTGTTCTCTCGATCATGTTTTGTATCTCGAACTGTATCGGCATCTCCTCTACCACTCAGTCCATAAACCGTCATTGAGTGCGTGACATAAAGATTTACAAGTTTCTGTTTATCGCCATAAATTGCAAGTGTAAGCAACTGAGGCTGGACCGTGATTGGAAGAATTCCCACGTTTAGTCACTGCAGAGAACACTTCCGTTTTTATTAGCAAGTCTTCATGCGCTTACAACCTTTCAATTGACTTAAACTTACGAGCGAAGACCGACGGCATGGCGCATACTGGACTGAAGCTAAACGGCGCCGAGCGTATCTAGTTGTACCAGCGACGGAAGCGATGCGTTCCTGACGCATTTTGAGAGGTTTCAGTGAATTTGTCTTGCAATGATGTGGCATGAATCTGGTTTTTGAGTGAAGAAAAAACTCCTCGTCATTTTCTCGACGCAGATTTCTCCTTAAGTGGGAAGTTTTCGGAACAAGTCAGGCGACCATTCGAAAGAGCAATTCTTCTACTTTATTTATTTATTTTATTTTATTTATTCTGTGCACGCTTAGGTGCGCTTCTACAATTCCATTGATTAATTAATGCAAAAAGTTGCAATCAAATGAGTGTAAAACGGTCTAAAACAAAAGGTAGGAAGATCTCCAGTGAGGTATAACAGAAAAAAATCTGAGTCAAAGTTGATGCGCAAATTGAAAGAGTTAGAAGCGTACTAAGGGCTGTATGATGGCTTAAAGCATCGATATGTGACTTCAGTAGGCGGATGACGCTAGGGATAACGTCACTCCTAGACAGAACAAACATACATGTGGAATCGAGAGACTGAATTCTTCTACTTTCTTTTAGGTGTCCATACATTTCCGAACAATCGAGAATTAAAAAAGTTATCGTCTTGAAAACAGCTAAAATACGCATGACAAATTTGAGTTCCTCGACGTTTACTCGACGTGGAAAATCTCACTGAATAGAGAGTCTTTAGGGCAAGTTCAAAAATAATAAAAAACTGCAGTTGAAGCTCTTTCAAAACTTACCCGCCGTTTTCTAAAACATCAAGTTTTGAAAAAGTTATTAAGGTTCGAAGCATAAGGGGAGGAGGCAAATTTTCGAGATAAATCGCTCCAGCGCGTGAGCCGCGCCGCAGCCGCGTGAGAGGAACAGCTGCTCCTTCAAATTCGGTGACTCTATCACTGTTACGTCCTATTTATCATTTTTTCTCATTGCTGTCAATCTTTCTTTCCGGTGTGTATTCGTGTAGAGTCGGTTCTCGTACAATAGTAGAGTTCTTTTTTTCAGGATCTTTGTGTAAATCGGTGTTTTAGCGCCGTAGTCGCCGCAAAGAGGTGAATTCTCCGTTCCTATTCAGTTTCCTTAACGTGTGTGTACCTGTAAAGTCGGTGCTCATACAATAGGAAAATTTTTTCAGGATCTTTTCTTGCCGTAGTTCCTTTTCTTACAGCAGTTAGTGTACTTCAGCACTGTTTTGTTGGCATTTGATGTGTGCGGGAAGTAGTGTTGTATCGAGACTCCGCTTTGCGGAAGGGGTCGTACCAAGACCCCCAGTTTAGGGGGAGGGTCGTATCACAGATGGGTTTTCCTCGACACGATTTTCACCCTGGTGCCGAAACGACCTCTTAGTTGGTTGCCAACTCGTCCATTATCGGAGGTCAACGGGCAGAGGAAGTGGTCCCATTTTGCGCGTTTTTGACGGATTTCTTTGCTTTTTTCGCTACTAGGGCATTATTCAGCATCTTCACTTCCACTATGAGCACAACAGAATCCTATCGCAATCTCTCGCTTTAAATGACCCATGATATCGCCGAAATTCAACTCAAGTCTCATGGCGCTGATCAGTTTATTTTTAAAACTTCACTAGTCGTGAAGATACCGGTGAGATGTCCTTTAAGCAACCCGTGGGCGGCTCCGGAAGATCTTGTTTAACCCTTTCGGACCTGAATTTTTCCCCGTGGAGAAATTTTTCTTCTAGCTATTGTTTATTACTTGTGAGCATATAGGTATCATTATGGCGAAATTTGGAAGCTATTCGATCACAAACAAAGAAACTAAGAAGCTTTGAAAATTGGCCCACCTTCTTAGTTTTTAAGCTTATGTCGAAACAATTCAAATTTCATAGTTATGCCGAAAAAGTTTATAATCTTGCATAACATTATAACCCATAATTTTGATTTAGGAATGGATCTACTTCAAGTATTTTAAGAAAAAGTGACACTTACTTGGCCGGTTGCGGGGGTCAGCGCCGATTCATTGTTGCACTTGTACACAAATACTTGTAATACTAACAGCAACACACAATGAAATGGCAGGTTTAGCTCATAATTAGGAAGGGGAAGGTTGACTGAAGCAACCTCTAGCAGGATTAGAAAAACCATGCTGTTTCAGCGGCAATGCAAGCGTTTGAATTTGGTGGTGGCAATTGCCACCGCCAGGGCCGAAAGGGTTAAAACAGAAGAACTGCGCTTGCGCTTGTGGGGCTGCGGCCTCACACTTGACTTATCTTATATTAGCCTAGCTTGATGGCTCTTAGATCCCCTTTCGGCTCCGAATTTCTAGGCGGAACTCCACGGATCAAGCTAGTGATAAGTCCACTGAAAGCACTTAGATATTTTTAGGCGGGTCTTTCTGTCATATACGTTAATTACTGTAATTTTTCTCGTATACTGTAATAAGTGCAAAATTCTCGGTTAATAAGAGCATTCGGTTTCAATCTATGCTTCATATATTGAGTATTTTGCGGTTGACTTATCTTATCTTGGCCTAGCTCCAAATGGAGCATGAGTAAGCGCCAAAAACTGATCCTCTTCGTCGGTTTCCGCCTGCAAAGGTTACTCATCGCATGTACTCATCATCAACTTGTGTGGAAAATGGTTTAGGGAACTTACATTCTCTAGGCCCCTTTATAAGTACAGGGGCAAAAGTTACGTCAACAAGATAAAAACGTCAACAACATAAAGTGATCCAGGAAAGTTAGTGCTGCTGGAAAGGCACAAGCGGGCAACATTAAATACAACAAGACTTGTCGGAGTAGCCCTTGTCTGGATGACACATGAGCTAGGTCATCCCAGGAGTGAGTGTAGTATAGAAAGATGGTAACGGTTTGTCTTCTTCTCTTCATTTCATCGATATTTCAGTGCTGCTCATAGCAGACTATCATTTTCAGCATATTTTACACGCATTAGCCGTTGGATCGAAATTTCCGAGAGCTAGGCTGCATGTTACTTCAGAATTGGTCTATCCCGAAATCTCATCTTGATCTTCCTCTCAATCTCAAGTTGATCTAAATGTGTAATAAACAATGTGACACTTCAAAGTTTTATTGCAAAAGACTCTAAAACTTTCTACAAAAGTATGGTTGCAAATGTTTTGTAAAAGCTTAGGTCTTTTTTTGGCGAGCTTCACGCTTTTCTCGAGCCTGAAATGAAAATAATCAGAAGCTTTTTTGAAGTCTGTTTATATATAGATATATTAACTGACCCACCTGCTGTTCCCCCTCTCAAAAATTTAACACTTGTAACCAGAGTGGAAATCGTGTCGATATCGTGCCTTTCCTCGACCGAGATTCACCCTGTTTGGAGAAATCATTCT
>MU868918.1:0-29095 GCA_036418205.1 Ostertagia ostertagi | reverse complement strand
AGTGGCCTTATGGAGGAGCTACTATTCAATAAAGGGAATTGTTCCGTGATGAAAAGAACCGTGGCAAAACTTGATATAACTTAGACTTTGATCAGCTTCGCTGCCACCATCGACTAGGAAACAGAACGAATTTGAAAGCGGAATTCACGCTGAAAAGGCAACCCATTTCAAATTATTTTAGGATGGTGAGTGGTACACGAAAGAAGGAAGAACCATGAGAAACGGCCCAGAACCCGAGAAATGGGACCCCTTCCTTGCCCGCTGATTTGCGCATTGATGCGACTCTTCATCGCTGTGCCTCTTCAGTGCTAACGCTCTCTTGTTATGTTGATGGGCGTGCAGCTCCAACTGCGACAAGAGTGAGCCATGCTGGATCGCCGAGGTGTACTCTTTCTGTATCGAATACGCGTCGGTGCGCGCCCTCAGGTGGTCCGCGTGTCTCCCAACTAGGCGACATTTCCCTTCTGCGACCTTCGTTCTTATCGTGGAATCCTCCTTTAAGTCTGTACTAAATTTGGTGGCGGCCACTAAGAAACTCTCTGCAATCACAAAATGTTTTGATTCATTGTTGTATAAATAATCTTCCAAATTTTTCTTAGAAAATTGAGCTTGGGCGCTTCTCATGGTGCACGCAATTGTTCGCCAGTTGAGTGTGCTAGCAGCCATGGCACCAGTAATAACTTGTGCTATTGAATATTGGTATCATCAAGAAGACGAGACAGAAAGATGTTGAAGAGCGTTAATGTCCCAGGACAGCTATGAACTTATTCGTTGCCTATTCTCTTCTAAACCATGACCTAGCGCGTAGGCGACCTATGACGGTCGTCGTAGGCTAAGTGTGACACGAAAGCTTTCCCCTGGCCTCTTCACGTTTTGATCGAACCCGAACGAGATTTCCGATTTCTTTCGTGAACTTACTGGTGAGGCTGGCAACATTATAAAAACCTTCCAATAATCTCTGTGGTTCCAGCTACAAGTGAACACCTGACGCATTCATAGGAATCATAAGGTTCGAAATTTCGAATTACTCAAACGGTTCAATGATAAAGGGTGATAAGTAAGGACGAAGAATCAGTCGAATAACTCACCATTTTGGGCGAATCTGATTCCTAAGACCTCGTCTAAAATAAGAATAGTTTTAGCGATTCCTGATCGTGACGTCAATTTTTTGACATCGCAGTGATTCAAAGATTGCAATTTTGCCGTATCTGAAAACAGTGATTATTATAAACCTATCTATGCAAAAAAATAAAACAGGACATCAAACTGGGAAATTTCAGTCTGAGAACCAAGTTTCTTTTTGGATGACCGAGGTCTTAGTGATTCATAGAGAAAAGTATGAAAATTGCCGGAAAACAAGAGATCGACGAAAAATGAGCTAGTAATTGCTAGTCCACACCTCCCTCGAAGATCGAACACAAGCATTTCGAAGTAATTCACACGAAGCAATGATAATGGGGATGAGGGAGGATTTTTACATATTCTCATAGGTAACTCATCATTGCCTGCTGATGTATGTGGGCTAATCGGCAATGCAAAATAATTGCCATCGCGATCTCGCAGAGCTCAAAGCCGAGGACCAACGGTCGAGAATCCCTCTATAGATGGTTATATCGGGCATGGTGGTACGAGGGTCTCGTTAGGTGGAACAGATGAGATATGAAGGAAGTTGAATAAGCGGTGTAAAGTGGAAAATATTTCGATTTGATGTCTCATTAGTGACAGCTCACGTATGCCACCCCATCACCACCGCGATGGCAAGGATCAGGAAATATCTAAAGCAGACTTGGAGCATGACAGTTTGAACAAGATTCAGTAATACTTATTCCACTTGAAGGAAGTGGTCACGGGAATTCTTTGGAGACGATAGGGAAAGTGACATAGTGGATTGGGTAGGGTCCTACCCAATGGGACGACAGGTGACGCTTCAGGGGCAGTGGCGCCTTATCAACGGCGTGATAAGGCGCCGAAACCCACTTCCGGTTCGGCGTTACACCTCCTCATCAGACGTGGAAGGGGATGCAACAGCAGCGTGCTAGATATGATACGGTTATCGTTATCGTTCGATTTTCATGCTGGAGTGCACCTCATTCCAAGCAGCCGTATCTTCTTATCTATCTATCGTATCTACCATAGGGTTACGCTCGTCCAACCACTGTCTATCTCCGACCTTATCGGTTGATAACGCGGAGTTGGCGATCCATGTGACAGCCAGCGTGATCGCTTCCTTTAATGGCCAGAGTGCGCTAAATTTACCACTGGGGGACGGGTTGTGGCAAGATTTTGCCAGATGGAGATTTAGGGTCACGGCTATTTCGGCAGAACCATCAGATGACGGGACAGATTCTATAGTGGGAAGAATGTTCTATATTAGTATAACTGGATTCATCTGGAGAATTAGACGTAAGCACCACTATAATTGAGCGACCCGTCAACAATGAGTAAGGGTCGACGAATTAAATAGAGATGTTCCATGTTCATGTGGCTCAAACGGTGAAAATGAATTCACGAAGCTGTCCTCTTTCATAGTCTACAGGCCTAAACATTTATCAATTTAGCATTTCTTAGAGTACCTGGCCACCCCGTGGACATGCTAAAAATCAGGCCCATTGTTAAGGCGAAACCTGTTCAACAGCTCCAATTTCAGTAGGGTTTTTAGAGGTGTGTCACATGACCCACGGCTTTGTGGAGTAATACCGCAGTATCATGTTTATGAAAGTTGTGAGATTGACTTCTAGCTAGATCATGCACTCTCCTAAAAGTTTTTTGGTCACGTAATTGATACCTGTTGCTTATAAAGTCCAACTTTTCCCTTCATTGAACCTCATGATACTTATCTCAAAGTGCTTCTTGTGTCGTAGAGTTTTTTAGGTGGAAACTTTCACATGACCGTACGTTTCGACCAGATCGTCTTCCTCAAAGGCTCTTTGTCAGTGCACCCGCTGCAGGAGCGAAACAGCGCCGTTCTAAGGGGGTTTACATTGGTGATTAGTTGATAAAGCACTTGCGCTTGGCAATGTACATATTGTAGCAGAAAGCTCAGTAAAAGCCACTACATATATTCTGTACGTGAACTCGTTTTTGTGCCGACCGAACACGCACCAATTTCATCATTTTGTCATAACCCCATTGGACATCGTAATATGAGAAAACTGAAGAGTAATCGAGTGCAAATACGTGTTATTGACATCAGTGTTCTACCTCCCTGTCTACATTTAGACTCACAATTCAACATAGTAGCGCTACTACTGTTCTTAGCACAAATCGTATGCATGGCGTATTCTCAACAATTACTTAAGCTCATATCGAAGCGTCTCCATTAGAGAAACGTTACTTTCACTAAATGGGAAAATGGGCGGCGAGGAGGGAGAAAAAGTCTGGAAAGCATAACAGACAGCATCACAAAGCAAAAAGGGTGTGCGGATTCAAGCGACGATCCGCCTATGCTCCTTGCGTGGCGCTAGCTCTGCAGTTGCCAACTAAGCACCTGCATCCACAAGGGACCCTTCTACAGGGTGCGCCAAAATTACGGAGACAGCGACTTCGAGTTGCCTAGGATGAGCAAGGTGCAATTCTTTGAAAACAAAAATGCAGTGACGTGCACAGTCCCATTCTGAATCGTCGACATCCATGCAATTTTTGAAATTCCTTGGTTTGTGTTTATACGGGTCCTCAGAAACATCGAGGAACCATCGACTGTGGCACGCAATGTGGCGAGTAGGACTCGTCAAGCTCATTTTAGAGCGGTTTCTTCAACGAATCCCTAGACATAATGTGTTTTATGCAAGCCTCAGCTTCTAGAACGATCCGACAGCGTACCCTATCGAGCTCAGATCTGAAATGCTGTTCTACCACCGTTTAAGCCGACAAAGTCGAAAAAATCGGTTCTGCATCAATGCTGCACTAGTACTGAACCACCCTTGCCTCGTAAACGGGAGCTCCTACTTGATGGAAGGCCCAGCAACGATTTTCAAAGTGAAAATAAACTCAGGATAGCAATGGGCTCTGATAAGTCCAAAAGAGCCCCCCTGATTCCTATCTCTCGTGACATCCAGTGAAACCAGCGCGTCAACTACCTGCAAATTCTATCGCACACAATCCTTAGATTGTTCGTGGTCGCCACAGAAACACGTCATCCAGAATGACTGCATTCAGCTCCTTGTCCCCTGTACCACTTGGAGCATCTATTGATAGTGCTCGGGTATACACCAAAACGATGATAATTGTCGCGTGCCAAAAACCCTCAACGTCGAAGTCCAATGATTTAGGGACGGTGTCAGTATCAGTCAACCGCTGCAGCTACCATAGATTTTGGTGGTTGAACAAGGTAAGCATAAACAATTCTACACCACAGTACCAAAACTAGGACAGAAGAAAACAGCATCTGTGAATATCAGTTCAAATTGTTTGCTCATGCGTTGTCTCCGTAATTTTGGCGCACCCTGTAGATGATCGTGGATGTGCCTTCGAAACCACTAAATGATTGTAATTTTAAAAGCTTCTCTGCCGTGCAGCACATGCGTGAGTGCGGATTCAGCTGAAAAAAGTATGCGTGGCTCAATGCTCTGTTATCACATCCAGTACTGTCAATCCGTCTCGCCCTTCGACAGCTTTCACTAAGAGAAGTTACGATAGCCTGGTTTTGTCAGCGAATCTGCCTCGTCATCCATTCGTAGCTGCAATCGCGTTCCACCTAAGTGTAGTTATTATTTTTGCAATTTCCGCATACGAGTGATCCTTAGCCTTGCAACGATCAGCCTTCAAGGGCCATGACTTTATCACTTCCGCGTAGGAGGGAGAAAGGTAGAAGGCGTCTTGAAAGGGCGGTTCGCCTTACATGGTACGGTGTCACGAGCATGTGAATTCTTTAAAAAAAAACATGGGTTCATGGAATCACCTCAACACACCCACGACACGTCGCCCTTTTCAGTTTTTCGTGGCGTGAGTCGAGACGCGATTATTTGTGAGGCCACTGTCAGCTGCGCATCCGTGAGAATGATGTATGCCGTAGAGGTATTCGAGAGACAATGTTGGTTGTCTGGATAAGTTTAAGCGATTTGTGGACTCTCAAATTCAAAAGCGCATCTTTCAGTTCATACGGAGCGCATTTGCTCGAAATAAAAACTATTGCAATCCCCATACCTTTGCCTACGAAAAATGAGTTTAGTTTATTCCTATGTTGGAAGTGCTGGAGTTTTGTGAGCTAAGAACTCGGCCAAGGTCGTTTCACCACTCATGCCTCCTATTTCCAACGCTCAATCTCAATGAGTAGACCGTCCAGGGGGTTTGGAAAGTGATAGTTGGCAAGCAATAGGTCTAGTGTGCAAAATATTTGCAGCACAGGGCGTAGCTCAGGGTAGTTAAACTAGTGCACTACTAGAAGTGCGAAATGGGGCTGGGCAACAAAGCAAAGAATGCTGGGCGGCACCCAATGTTCGACTTCTTTGGGGTTTTTACCCTCGCTGCTATGCTTCAAAACTTGTTTCAATTACGCCCAATTTACAGGCAGCTTTTTTAACAACCATGTAGGTTTGTGTTCGGACAAAGCTTCAGCTGTCTTTTATCATCTCCGGATTATCACCATTCTCTTCGGAAACTCTCAACATCAGCGAGGGAAAGCGTTGTTAAATCGCGACTCCCACAAGGTATTCTTGTGGACGCAGAACCAAATGCTCAGTACATATCACAACTCGCTTCCGCACATTCCCGAGCAAGTTTGAGGGGAAACAAGAAACCAGTGCAAAGCAGGCTGTTGGGTAGGTTGTCTTCGAGACCCTGAAGAAAAGTTGGAAAAGTGGTTAGGGGTAAAAAACATTCTGTGTAGAAAGAGCGAGAATGCGCTTTCTAATGATGTATAAAACAATCAGCAGTTCTGGGGGGGGGGGATAGTGAGCCAGAAATAATAGCATCCAATAAGTTGAGCTATAAAACGGCGGAAATCTTCACCGGACAACCAATATTATTAGGATAGTAAAAAAAAAGTCCTGAGTCCGTTTGACACTTTTTTGCTTTACTTTTTTATTCCGCGTACAATGGAATTTACTCAACAATATAATCACCATTGTTACTCACTACAGAGTCCCACCTAATGGGCAGGTCAGCGACCCCCTTCTCCCAGAACTGAGCAGACTGAGAGTCAAAGAAATCGCTGACCGCTCTTCAACGTCTTCAACTTTTGGTGAAGTTTTTTTTCGTTCGCTAGGAATCTGATGGGGATGAAGACTAAGTAGATACAGAGGAGCGAACCGTCAGTGGAATAGGAAGGGTGGGGAACTGTTTTCCAAGCTTCTTCCAATTTTGCCACGGTCTCCTTGAGCTAATGTGGTTAGGCCTGACCCGGGGCTGCTCACCGTCGCGAGCCGTGAGCAGAAGCAGCGTCGTCTCGATCGATTTTTCCAAAACAGCGTCCGCTGTTTCTAGGCGAAGTGTGTTGGCGTAAATGCTGCCGGTAACGGTATGCCCTTGCGGGAGCAGCTCATAATACAACATTCCTCGCGAATCCCAGAGGCAGCAAAGAAGACAGCTTTTGGGGTGAAGGTCCGATTTTGCTTGTGTCGGCGGGTCTTCTCCTCGAGGGAGCCACACGGCACTGTGCTTGTTAGAATCGTAGAGGACCCAACTCTCATCTCTCGTAATCATGCCTTCCAAAAACTCCTTTCGTCGGCGGACAAAGAAGGAGAAACTGACAAATGGGCCGCCTGAACCGCGTGCTATCGGTCAAGACATGAGGGATCCATCGAGTCGGCACTTTCCTGTGGCGAGGGCGTGGAGGGGACCGAGGACTGTGGGATGGGTGCACCCGAGTCTTATCACAAGGCTGCGGGTGCTAACCTCCGGATCCTCTTCGACAGCGCCGAGAACGGTGGAGTCTTCCACTGTTTGGGGGCTTCCCAACCTTGACTTCTTTTCGGAAGCCGTGTCTCCTCCTTCTGAAGCTTGCGAACCAGAGTTTGGCACTGGTGGTGGAAGTGGTATCCCTCCCAATGCGCTGCTGATGATGTTGAGAGTTTCCACTGCTCCTGTGCCGCAACGCCATTCATTGAAGATGATCGCTCGAAAGCTTCTTGTGGAATCGACATCCATTATTAAATGTTTAAAGGACGAATTCACGATCAGAGGGAAAATCGAATTAGGAAGAATTCACCTGGTTGAGGGACCCGCGGAGCTCCTAAGTGTGCGAACTGAAGCACAATTTGCACAGGAGGAGTTGACCTCGTTGACCTATTAAGGTTTAATCCCGCCGCGGCTGGTCAGTGCACGCCCACCGATCATCTGATCACTCGCCGCAGGTCTATACGTGGTGAGTGATTAGATAGGTGAGAGAGCGTAGCGTTGAAGAGGGCACAGCGATGATAGTCGCATCAATGCTCAAATCAACGGGCAAGGAAGGGGTCCCATTTCTCGGGTTCTGGGCCGTTTCTCATGGTTCTTCCTTCTTTCGTGTACCACTCACCATCCCTAGGTTAATTTGAAATGGGTTGCTTTTTCATCGTGAATTCGTCCTTTAAAAAGGCAACCCGGCAATATATACCTACTGCGGAGAAGTATGATCGACAGCGATAATCTATCACGTAGCAGATTCTAGGTATCGATCAATAAGCGAAAGTTCTGGAGCTTTCAAAAAATCGGCTCAGGACTTTCTTACCATCCCAAGTATAGAAACCAGGGTGAATATCTCTTGAGATTCCTCGACGGCACGTCGAGAGGATTCTCTGCCCGATCAGACACGATCTCTCGCGCGGACATTCACACTCGCCATGCGCGTGCCGTCTGTGCCCTCCGCGCGGATGTTCACTCTCGGCACTACTCTCCATGGTAGAGAGCTATGGCGAGATAAGGCCGATCGACCCGTTAATTCAACACACCCCGGTAGAAACTCGACAAAAACGACGCGTAGTGAGAATTAAATGATACTTTCACTGCCGTGGTGGAAATTTGGAAACATCCACCTTAATCATTTCGATAATAACATCTATATTGCCATCCGTAGTTTTGTCTATATTTCTAGTACGATTTACTCCTATGTGTGGAATTAAAAAGAAAACTAGAAATTAACCGAGTTATCAATTCCATACGGTCAGAACTGACGATGTGTTACGCGATTGCGTGACTGACTTTGCTCACCGCGTCGATCACTACAAATGTCTCCATATTTATGGATACGTGTCGAAGACCAACACTTCTGCATATTCTTCTAATAAGGCATGCCGTTACCGACTATAGCCGGCTTCACCTTCTACCAGGCGCTTTGCGCGATCCTTTGAATATTTTTTGTGGAGTCAAAACGCCCCGCACATCTCCATCACAGTTAAAACTTCACGGAAGCTCAACTACAAATTCTTCGTTCTGGGCACCACTGCGTAGCTAGAGGTCTAGGCTGCGAAACCCAGAACTGGCCGAGGCAGCTCGTCAGGAGCCCTCGTACCGCGAATATTTATTTCTTTCATGACATTGCCAATCATCATGATCCAAAATGAGCCCGCTAAGAAATTCTGGAGCTGCGGCAAGATTTCTTACCTCTCTTAGCGTATTCCCCTGGTCGAGCTATAAATGACTGCCACCTATCCTGGACCTTAAATCATCATCTTGATGACGAAATAATTAGACGATCAACTCCAACTCGAAGTGAGGTCGCCTCCTTTCTCGACCCGCACTCCGCTGGGTTTTGGAAAAGGAGCATCAAGAAATTTTCTGAGCGTTAGACAAGTGATGGACACTCACGCGTTCAGGATATATAGACCGGTCACGAGCGTAACAAAAAGATATAGTATTTATATATACGAATTTATATTGGGTTGGTGCATAATATCGTAGCGTTTTTTTTGGGCGTGTAAATTCAATCAGTACAAGAGAAACCCTAAAAATCGCCTATACCTTTTGAAAGTGCTTTTTTCGCTCTACAAAAATTACTTCGTCATTTCCCTCAAAATTATATTTGTACTCATACATCTTATAAAAGCAACATGCACGGTCGGCCAACCAATGCTTCACTGCTTAAGTGTAAGTGGTTGACGATAGGTTCCATGATTGGGCACTTATAAATGCAACATGTCAATTGGAATGGGTATCAATCGCAAAGTTCTATAATTAGAGAGCTTTTCAATTTACCGTAATCACGCGAACTCACCTAAAATTTACTACCCATCAAACAATCAATCATTCTTCAAAGATCTCTCACTTAACAAATCTGCACTACATCCAATAATAGTACAGCCACCTGTAAATTGTTTTAAAAAGTTGTACTTCAAGAAGTCTTTACAAAGTTCCTGAAGCGGAGAACGTGCTAAATGTGGTCGCGAATTTGAACATTACCATCAAGTTCCAGGTTGGACACAAAGGTCCAGCGTATCGTGTTATTGCTATTATAGTCATTGCACTCCTCATTACGAGAGGAGCATTTCTTAAAGGAATCTTGCGCGGAAAAATCATGATTCTATTTCAGCCATAAATCACTGGCTTGAGACTCATTATCCACGATAATAGTGAAAAGAACTGAAGTATTGCTTTCGTTTTGATTAGAAATTCGAAAACTCGAAAAGGCTGCTACGCGCGTTCGAATTGCCCACGGACGTCTTTCACGAATGCTGGCGACGGGGATGCTCAAACTTGGTTCTTGGAGTGCATTCACTAGAAGCTCTTTCTGGCCTTCTGCTTCGTTGCATTCACATCTTACACTTCTACTCCATCCTATTCCATCGATCGATTTGTCTCCACTCTCCGAAATCGCGCGCTTTAACCCGATTCTCTCATTGCGTCGCCTGGTACGTAGCCGGCCAAACGCCGTCTTCTTTCCATGCCTCGCCTGGCTCTGCCTCCTGGTCCTTCGATGGTCCATAACGTGTAGTTTTTGTACGTTTGTTTCTCTTCAGAAACCGAATCTTCATGCGTGAAACTTTGTGTGCTATTTCCAGTGATCACAACTGACATATTCATGTTAGGAAAGAGTGCAAGAATTTTCCGCGCAAGATTCCTTTAAGCGCCCCCTTGATTTTTTTCTATGGAAACGCGCGATGAAAAGGTGCTGTCAGCTGGCATGAAATCGGCAGTCAGAATTAATACGTGTAAACGAGCCCCTCGGTCGCTGGCTGGTCCGAACCGGGAACTGGGGAAAAAAATCTCATCCATCGCGGGTAGTAGACCCTGTTACCTAGTTTGCTTCATACACGCAACTGTGACCATGTCTACGTAGATTCATGATGGACTGCTTTCTCATCTTGAAGTCTGCCTTCGATTGTGTATTCTCCTCGTCCGAGAGAAAAACACTGGACTTGTGCATCGGCTGTACCTCGCAAGTCATTGTATTAGGTTGTAAGGAAAGTTCTTGCCGTTTAGATAGTTCAAATTCATGGCATTATTTCTGGCTAAGTTTTTTGGCGGACTAGCTACAGTGATACCTTTATGGAAGCGCCGTTTTTGCTCTATTCCAAATACGCCAATAATGTTTCGGCCTATAGGGACTACTTCACTTTTTTAAAGCCTTGAATGCAACATGCTCATCAAGCGAATCCTCACGATTTTCTTCTTCTACCTCGAATTCAGAGCAGAAAGGAGCGGAATCAGCTCACGATATAAACTATTCGTTTGGCACGCATTTGCGGAAAATAAATCATGAAGCGATAGTTTGGAAAGCTTGTGTAGGGATGGCGATAGCCTCGAAGTTGGCGAGGGTGATCGTTGGATGTCGAACTTCGGTAAAAATTACCTGAAACATTTGATGGAACCAATGTGCTTAAACAGTTGAGAAGACTGCTAATCGAATTGAGGTATTTATAATTTGTGGTTTAAGTTACACGGGATAGACCTGTAAAGCGATATAAGCAGGTGCTGGCGAAAACTCTGATCCGTGAGGGCCATTCTACTTCTTTCATCTTTTCATTCAATGAAAACGACCCGTGCATGCCCGGATTGTGAGTTGTGAATGTAGAATGGATTCTTCTCAAGCGGCCAGTTTCTGTCATGGACTGGAATGGATCCCTTACATACGATTACCACCGGTTGTATCTTCTCTGTCACTGAACGCTTAAAGGAATCTTGCGCGGAAAATTCTTGCACTCTTTCCTAACATGAATATGTCAGTTGTGATCACTGGAAATAGCACACAAAGTTTCACGCATGAAGATTCGGTTTCTGAAGAGAAACAAACGTACAAAAACTACACGTTATGGACCATCGAAGGACCAGGAGGCAGAGCCAGGCGAGGCATGGAAAGAAGACGGCGTTTGGCCGGCTACGTACCAGGCGACGCAATGAGAGAATCGGGTTAAAGCGCGCGATTTCGGAGAGTGGAGACAAATCGATCGATGGAATAGGATGGAGTAGAAGTGTAAGATGTGAATGCAACGAAGCAGAAGGCCAGAAAGAGCTTCTAGTGAATGCACTCCAAGAACCAAGTTTGAGCATCCCCGTCGCCAGCATTCGTGAAAGACGTCCGTGGGCAATTCGAACGCGTAGCAGCCTTTTCGAGTTTTCGAATTTCTAATCAAAACGAAAGCAATACTTCAGTTCTTTTCACTATTATCGTGGATAATGAGTCTCAAGCCAGTGATTTATGGCTGAAATAGAATCATGATTTTTCCGCGCAAGATTCCTTTAAATTCGATGCTAAGATCTAGATACAAATGGAGAATGTTTGGCAGCAGCATATGTTACTAAGCTCACTAGTCACTCAGGGAGAAATAGACAACTATCAACAGACAGCATTTTGGCACAGAGGACGAGAAACGTTCAGCCCCGCTGTCGCGCCACCGTCTTCCACTCCGCTGCCCAAAGACTGAAATAGAATAAAATACCTCCATTGCGGGTGGGCGTGTAGCACATGCGAACTTCGACTGTGACTGTGAACGGGTAATCAGGGCGATGAAGAGGTCTAATACAAAAATGAATTGTCGTTCATTAGTGAATATCACAATACTTCAGCATATACTGCGCGAAACTGATTGAAGTTAGATCAACTTTCAGAGATTTTGCACTCTAGAATAGTTATGGAGCATTCTGTAGAATGCATGGGGTTCCCCATAAAAGAATCATCATTGGCGGTGAAAGCTTTGTCCTTCTATTCATCATTTATACAGACGCTTGGTGAGAGGTGTTTCTCCTTGCTTTCCTCACAAGCTAGGAATCTCGTCTTGTAAAACTGTAAGAAAAAATGAAAAAGCATGAGAAACACAATTTTTGTGTTTAAGATCTTCAGATTGGGGCTTTACAAATATCCATTTGGGAGTGTGACTCGGAGGAAATGAAACTTCACTGGAATGGATACCAAACCATAAAGAAACTGAGGAACAACGAAAAGCTGAAAAGGAGAATCGGCTATCGAGGCTGGGCTGGTCACGAAGTTCCATGGAGGTGGGATTTAACTTACGTGTCGGAATAGAAATCTTTTTGTGCATTTCAATTATGCTGCGTTCACGTTGAGTCATAGTGGTACGCTTTCGAAGGGAATTCATAGAAGCTATTAGAATATTTGATTTTGAGCAGCGAAGAAGCGTTGAGCTCATTTAATTCAGTTGTGTATGTGCACATCGAGTTCTTCACAATGCAAAACTGTGGTGGATTTGTAGGTTATAGAATGAAACGTCAACGTCTAGTGACACCTTCTGGTGAGCCATGCTCTCGACGCGGAGTAGTCTATCTCTATCTAATGCACCTGTGCCTGAATGCAGTCCAGAATAAGAAATCACGCTAAACAAACCATTATTCATAGTCAACGATCAACTTTCTTCTAATCTTGGCATTGAAGATTCAGTCTTATAGTTTATTGAAGCCTCTCCAAGATTGTAGTACTTAACAAGGCTGACGTTTCGGCTTTCTTCGCCTTCTTCAGAGCCTGAAAAAGTCGAGAACTATCGATCTCGAAGTTCTCGACTTTTTCAGGCTCTGAAGAAGGCGAAGAAAGCCGAAACGTCAGCCTTGTTAAGTACTACAATCTTGGAGAGGCTTCAATAAAGTATAAGATTGAAACCGTTATTCAGTTACATAAATTTATGAATGTAATTATTTATTTGTTTATTTATTAGAGATGCAATGATTTTCGATTATTTTCATCTTCGAGACCTTCTTAGGCAACATAGTACAGAGCGCATTAGCCAATAATACTTAAAAGCAAGGACCAGGCATCAACTTGGTAAGGTAATCGCCATAGAATGCAAAGGCATGGATGCGAGATGGACATAAGTGGAGAAAATTAAGAAGAAATGTCGGTGCTAACTTAGTTGGGGGGGGGGGCACGCGGCGGCGCGGCAGTCTGCTCGCTGGCATGTTCGGAAATCCGTGGGCCAGGGGGAGTGTAGCAGAGCCTAGGGGGGGGGGGTAGGCAGTCACTTGACATGTGTGAAAAGCGTAATTCGATTACTACTGTCTACGCTTGAAAGCCCAGGTGAGCAGACTGCCGCGCCGCCGCGTGCCCCCCTCCCCCCAACTAAGTTAGCACCGAAATGTCGTCAAAATCAGAAACATGGACGTCCCTGCTCTACGCTGCGGAGAACTCTATCAATAAGAGCCTGACAGCGAAACGAGGGATAACGTGAGACGAGAAAGAGAGAGGAACTTCCTAGTCGAAAGAGCACAGCTGATCAACTCAATACGACATTAGGTGAAGGTATCGAACACTGGGTGGGTATGGCTCGACCAGGCGTTGGTGGATTGGAATCGTAGGCGCTAGTCGCCTTGGAGAGGTGTTTTGAAGTGCTATGTTGCGAACGAACGACTTACGCAGAAAGTTTTGCAATTGCAAAAATAAATAAAATTTCCGGGAAAAATATAGTGTTGGTTAGCCCACAATATACACTGCGTTTCATAAATATAGGTCCACCCTAATTTTTTGCTATTCCAAAGTTGCTGTGCATTTTTGGAAAATGCCGCTATTACCAATAGTTTCCCCATAACGAAAAACCTTGATACTTGATTTCTGGAGAAATCTCGATTCAGAATTATTAAAATATCTTCCTTAGAACGTATTTTCACCGTTTCGCAAATATGACTACACATCACTTGTCGAGAGATTTTACTATAACGAAAAAACGTCACGAATTTTCAATAATGGGATGACCCCCCAATAATCATAAGGAACACAATAATACGTTTTGAAATGCTGGTAGCCAAATTAGCTATTACAGTAGGATCGAAATTCGTCTGGGCGCCGATGATCGACCTTTTCAGCTTTTCGGCTGTTCCATTTTGCTTTACTTTGCTGTGGAACTTTATAACAATTAAGGCCCAATGATTCTCTATTGGAATCTAATTCAGATAACATGGTGGCCACCAGATAACTGCCACATTTTTTCCTGCAATTCCATCTGGCGCGGAGGGACCGGCATGGACAGCCGCGTTATCGTGTGTGAAAATCAAGGATAGAGGGGATCCTTGTTGAAAAAATGGTAAGACTCGCTTCGAAAGAACTTCACGATACCCTGTGGAATCTTTGTGAACGGAAACAAAAGCGAGCTCTAGCTACTCAGTCGTTCAAAGGTGCCTCAAACCATAAGGGATTCACCGCCGAAATTACGTTACATTGAAACCATCTGCGATTTTCACGCGATCATCCTGTACCCTCTTTTTCTTGCCATATTCCCCCAGAAGAACTTCACACACGATCTCAGACCACCTGTAGAACGAAACAAGGAGGTAGAGTCCAAGATCGCGAAGGGTCTTAACAGCCACACCATCGCTCATTAAGTTGAGCCCTTTTCCACGGAGAAATGGAGACTTGCGATCTTGTAGCGCTCAAATAATCTTGGAACGCTCTTCATCAATCCGTTGAAGATGACATTGCTCTGCTGGCTTACTCACCACACGGTGGTTTTGCTCACGGAAGGCCGCATTTCAGTACGGACTTTGTTCGGACTCCTTGTATAATTCGAGAGAAGACACCCAATTCCTCCTAAATTTTGAAGGAAACGCAGTCTTTATTTACCTAAGCGACTCTTCTCTCCGCACTGACCAGGATTTTGCACATAGTCGCTTATGCAGTATGAGCCGGCCGACATGGGAGGAAATTCTGCTCCTCAGCTATCCCACTTCAGTAAGTGCTCTAGCTTGAGCTTGTTACTGGGAAGAGAGGCGAATAACACGAGGTATGGTAAACTCGATCGACTGAGCCCACATATTTCCCCGCTTCCCTGATTCCCTTCACGGATCGTGAGAAATGGAAACTTTTTATGAGTGGCCCGATATTCATGAAACGGTGAAAATTCGTTCTGAAAAGTTAATTGGGTTACTTTGAGGGGGGAACTTTGTCAGAAAAACACTATGAAGGTTTTCCGTGATGAGGAATCTAACGGTGATAGCAGCATTTCCAAAAAATGCACAGCAACTTTGGGGTAGCAAAAATTTAGGGTGGACCTATAATTATGAAACGCAGTGTATTATTGTATTATAATCGTGCATAAGCCAAAAACAAAGAAACGTTGAAATGCCCTCTGACACATATAAAGATGGAATAAAAATACAACTAACCACATCAATACAAAGTTGATTGTTCGTATTTCATTGGAGTTAAACATAAGCGCTACCAAAATGCATTTAAAAAAATAAAAATAAAAAAAAAAAAAACCAAAACAATAAACCAATACCAAAAAATATACGTAAGATTGATGACTTGACTTCAAAATAATTCGATTCCCACATTACAAATCAAACATTTCTAATGTTGATAAAGCTTCTTTTATAAATATGGAAACACTTAGAATAGCAAACACTCGCAGTAAATTGGACACGTTCATAATAAACATTACAAGTTATGGAAGCAGGAGTAACATATAATGAATACTCAGGAGAATTTAGTGCCTCCGACATTATTACATTATGTGTGCAATAACAAGTATAATATATTACCTACAAGGTTTAGAAGATAATTATGAATGTACTATTAGGTACCGGATATCTTAGTGTCGCTTTTCTGAGTTCAGGAAGTTTTGGGGCCGATTACTATGGAAAATCAATATCTCAGAAAGTCCTTTTTGCTCATTAATACTGCGAAATATGTTGCTTATTGTTTTCTATTGTTGGTTCACAATTTAACTTTCCCCAATTTTTATACTTTTTTTTTGAAAATTCCTGGGTCCAGTGTGCAAATTCGCATGTGTGTACCAAATGCTTCAAAATTCTTGCTGAGAGCTACAACTTCCGCCCACCAAACCAACATTGCATTTGTTGGAGGGAATACTACCATTTAAAATGCTCATCGGTTTTTCACAGTTTTCTCAAAAGACAGTGAAGTCTTTGAAGTGATGCCCGCAATCGTCGTCAAAAAGGTGGCCCTAGTTAAATCAGTCGAGACGGGGCTGCACCAGTCTTGTGCTGAAATGGTAGGACACCTTAGCAGTGACTGATCGATGATGCACAAACGCTTTAACGAAGTTGATTGCACAAGAAATTCTAATAAATGTGCTCATCTGCTACTCACGTGTGCTCAAAAAGGGTGCGTTTTTGACCCTATGTGGCAAAAAAGACTCCGGGAAAAATTGTCCAGTTGAGCTGGTAAGTTTAACTTTTCCACCATACAGTGCAGACCCTACTCTAACTAACTGTATACTTCTTTTGTCCAGGCCTAACTTTTTAGCAAGTGAGAGGGATGATTTGTCAGATGATGTCAAAACCGACCTACCTCTCTTTTTCGACTCAAAAAATTCCTAGCTTTAATCGTACGAGGTTTCCACTCATACTGGTAAATGGGAAAGTGCTAATGAGTCATTCGATGAATATGCTGTTTCACTCCCCGGATTCTGAATTAAAATATTGGTGGTCCGAAACTCGTGGTGAAAAAACGACACTAAGATATCCGGTACCTAATAAAAAGCTAGTAGAATAGATTCTGAAATAACATTTTCACCTTATCCAATTCATGCCACCTTTGAATGTACAGTTACATAGCACAGTTACTCGATGGTTCAGACTTTTTGTATACTTCATCAACATAGTTTCTACCACATTAGGCCACTGTAAGAGCCTAGCCCTACTGGGTGTGCGACCATAATGTTATCCTCGGTGAGGACCGATCCGTCCATCATGATTGTGGAGAAGGAGGGATCGAGTCTAGCCACCTCGCACTGTACAAAGACTTCCGATGCTGGAGGCAAGACAACCGTAGACGCGGCACGTACCGTGAGTAGATCAGATGATGAAGCGTCGCTGATGTTGGTATGCGCTGAACCGGTCAGAATAGGAATTGACTCGTCCCCTACCAGAAAGATGCGTTGCTGGTAATTGAGGAGCCAATGGGGAAGGCGCTGCAGAAAGTCGTTTCCCAAAATAATATTGTAAGCGTCCGCAGCTCGAGGGATGCAGTCGGCTTCCGTAAAATGGACCGTATGGTCGATCGCGTAGGTTCCGATGTGCAAAGAGACCACCGATGTGCCAATGAACTTCACTGGTATTCCTGCCATGCCTACCGCTGCTGGGGCAACGCAGGGGTCAAGTCGAAAGATTCCTAAAAGGGGGACATAGGTGGAGGGGGAAGCTGACTGTAGACCCGTTGGTACCACGAAGGGGCGAAGAATTTTAGATAAAGTTTGAATAAGGAGTTAATAAAGGACAAAGTAACCAACAAGACTACAGAAAGTAACCCAACAATCATAACCCGAAAAGGACCAAAGCGACGCGAAAAGATTGGAACTGTAAGGACTCACGGGAACTGCCGAGGAACCAGACTCCGATGGACGCGTCTCCGCTCGCTCGAAATATTCCACCAGCCGCGACTGATCACGAGCTATCCACAGTTCCTGCAGTTGCTGACCATTCGACGCTTCACTGAAATTAGTCAAAACTAAATTATGGAATATTGTAAGAGGAGGTTCAGTTGTGGAGAGACTGCGGGGGAAAAAGCGGGAACGATGGAAGATATTCTTAGGATTCAAGAGCGTCCAAGACCCGTCAAGTGGGGAAAATTTGTGGAAACCGTCGGTAGAGTGAAAAGCGAAGGAAGGGGCCTGCGCGCAGCTAACCGTGGCAGCGTGTCTCTGTACTATACGCGTTACCGGGTCCAGAAAAGTTCGTAGCGTGGAACCGCCCGGTAGGCGAACTACGACGCGAGGGAGATTATAGCAAGTTCCGTTGAATGGCACTAATTCCGACTGAAGATAACGATATACAGCGCTGCACCTGCACATAACCATCGCCCATGTATGAGGCTGGAATGTCTTCCCTGTTGAGAAGTGCCCGCATGGTAACCGTAGGGTGGGTAAGCAGAGTGGTGTGTAGGGCATTGGCCAAAACATTAGTTCGGTCGCAAATTGCCTGCAACGCGTTACGGTAGAGCGCGTGTACCGACGAGTACGTACCGCCCTCTACAGCAAGGAGTTGAGCCGCTAGTTGGTTGGTAGTTACTAAACCCGCGTCGGTTCTCGTATGCCGCGGCTAGTCGACGAAGCCTGGAACATAGCACTAACCGTTCGGTCCGTTACAGTGTAGCTGTGTTAGCGGCCAGTCATCAACGGACGGCGATTTGTCCGGACCATGACAATCGCGACCCTCTTTAAATCCCATCCATTGATCCAGAGCAATGACCGAAGTCCGTTTGCCTGACAAACGAGATGACGAAACTGTACGCGCCACATTCTTCCTCGCACGTCTGGCCAGTCCAAATACAGGCACGATCGCGTCTTGCAGGTACAAGTCCGGCGTCCTTCGTAAGCAGCACGTCGCAGGTCGCCTACGGTGACTGCACAGACCGGCGTCTTCCGAGTGGGACTGTGTACGTAGTAGGATACGATGTAACAGTTGGTGACCTCCACCGTATGGTCCACACAACACCCGAAAGGGGCTGAAGGGAAGGAAAACGTCAATGAGTGTTGGGTGCGCCACAAACCAGAAGCCGCCATGAGGTCGCCGTGCACACAGCGGTGGTGCTGCGTCATCTGTTTGCATTCGCCTTCTGACACAGCCAGGCTGGTGTCGCGCGATGTTGCTCGCTTCGAGCCCCAAAGAAGTTGACAGAGTACACTACCGAGTGCCTAATGATTTTGCAGAGGAAGGCTGGGGTGGAGTATAATTTTGTATTAGGCCGGTACAGGTGCAGCGAGAGCCTATAAGGGATGGTAGAGTTGCTTGGGAAAAACCCAGAGCAATTATGGGGGTGTCGTGGCAAAAAGAACGTAGATGGATGGTCGGGAGGGCAGAGCCAGGCTCCGACGGCAGCACAGGGGCTAGCCAACAGACATAGCGAAACGGTGAGAACCAGCAGGCGAACGTCAGGAAGAGATGAAGTATGGGAGCCCTGCGAAGTATGCGTCTGTTTGAACGAGGAATTCACTAATTCCTCATTTTCTCCGTAAGAGGGCCTCTATGCGGGCTTGAGAATTGCGGAGCTGGCGCTGAGAATCCTCGAGAGAAGCCGAGAGGTGGGCAACTGTGGCTGGTGGTTCCGGCGGAAGTGACAGTCTGGGGTCTTGCGCCGAGGAGCTCGTGCCCCAAGACAACAAGTTAGCCGCTGGAAGCCGACGAGGAGGACCGGACCTCCGCGTAGAAGGGACGTCCTGTGAAGTAGGGCGTTGGGTTGAATTCCGAGGAGACGGACAGACAGCCGCAACGTGCCCCTGACCATTGCAGTTGAAGCAGCGAAGCCCGCTCGCATTGCGGTAGTTTCGTGGTGGAGGACGCTGGTATTGCCCAGCTGGAGGAGCAGGAGCGCCCATCCGCGACTGAGGGGGTCCCCGTGGCGCTGGTTCCCGAGGCAGAGGGTTCCTACCGCGCGCGTGGTCGAGCCGCGACAGAACATGGATAGCTGGCGGGGCGGTCGCAGGATGTAAAAGGCGCTCCGCTGTAGCTTCAGTGAGGAGTTGTTCCACGGTCTGGGCCTTAGTGACTGCCTGCTCGAAAGAAGTGGGATTCTCCAACTTCACAAAGTAACGGACGTCACCCCTTAAGCGAGCCACGAACTCTTCCAGAACCCGCTCCTTCTGGGTGGCCAAGTCTTGCCCTGACGTGGCGGCGCGAACCAAATTAAGGACCCGGTTCGCGAAGGCAGTACATGACTCGCCTGATTCCTGTCGACAGCCGGACAACTTTTGACGGGGCCACGTAACGTTGTTGCGGACTTTCAAAGAAGGAGCGCAGATGCGTAACTAGATTGCGTAGGATTTTCTTGCGTCGTCCTCCAATTCCTCCACCTTTTCGCGTGCCACTCCCTCCAAGTGACCTATTAGAAAGTTGGCCTGTTGTTCTTCTGAAGCGGGGCTGGGGCGCATCCTCATGACGTCTTCTAAACGGCGCAACCATAATAGAAAACTGTGCTCCGTCTTCGTTGTAGCCCGTGAAGTGGAGCGATACGGGCTCCCTGCGAGTCTGGCTGGAACATAGCTACCATCGGAAGAGTGTCGAGTCGCTTACCTACCGCCGCGAAGGATTCGTTCAGTTGTTCCGTGAGGGCCGTATTACCTTCGTTGATCTTACGGGACAGGAGAGCCGCCGTTGCTCGAGAATCGTTCCAAACCTGCGTGATGACGGACGACGTAGCATCGCGAAGGGTCTTGACGTCGCGACCACAAAGGGGAGAGTCTTCAGGAATCAGGAAGCTCTTCGAATTTAGGTAGCAACCAGGGCAATGCCGACTCGACCTCCGGAGGCTTGGTGTCGGAAAGCTGGGTCAGAGACCCTAGAAGCGAAGAACGAGACTTAGCGAGGCTACGAGTGGTAGGCATGGGATAAATGGATAGCAAGGGGAGGCTGGTAGCATGTTTTATACCAGAAGGCCTGCGCTGTGTGGGGGAGTCGGAGACGTTGTAAAAAGGGAATGCTCCGGGAGGGGGATAAGAGGAATCGGATAAATCGTTTGCTGTAACGTTCCCAAGACTGTTGAGAAGGAATGCCGATAACGAATGTTCGGCGCCAACGCGCGAGCATGCCGAGATACAGTCCGATAGGATGTTGCTTGTGAAAGCGTAAAAACGGGAGGAATGTTACAGTAAGCTGGGAAAAAAACACGGAGAGCAAAGCTCGCGGCTGAATGTAGACGCTGAAATCCTGTAGCTCGCCAAACGAGAAGTGCGAGATGAAACTGTCAAGTTAATAAGCTAAGATCGCACCCAGGGAGAAAATAGCTAAGAAGAGAGGAGAATGTTGGTATGGAGAAGTGCCACGGTTCCACACTCCGGACTTTGTGTGCAACTACGGTAAAACAGTATACCCACACGAAGGACTGAGTCCCAATAATGCGCCAAATCCCGCGAAGAGAGGCCAAAAGGACTTGTATATTAGTGGCGTAAGCGAAGGCCCCCCAAAGTCTGTAAGTCCCTCAGAATGCGCAAGTCCCTCAGAAGGAGAGCATTTCTCTAGATGTTGCGTTTCCCGAAAAAAAACGAACGGCGTCAGGCTGCAGACGAGATGGGAGCTCCGATAAAGCCCGCCATGCCGAAGCAACGAAGCCTCGGCGAGGAGAAAATGGCGTAAACATAGCCTCAGCCGTACAGTGACGCCGTACCGAAGGAAATAGCAGGGAAAGGAAGAGAAGGAAGAAAAAATGAAGAAACTCAAAAAAAGACCGAAATATGACCAGGAATTCCGAAACTCCAGAGACAAGAGGACACAAAGGCTGAAAGCTGTCCCTAATACAAAGCTGAAGAATGGAAAAGGAAACAAAACGTGAGGGTGCGCAAAAAACATAAGAATGCGCCCGGCACTTACTTACAATACTGGCGGTCATTTCGATTTCCATACAAGCCCGGCTTCATTCTGTGTGCCCAATGTTCCTATCATCAGTGCTTGAAGCTACGGGAGAGAAGCCGTTCTCTCCCTTCTGAGCGCGCGAAACTACTTAACGTATCAATATGCCGTGCTTAATTACTGACCACACAGGCGCCATCACATAGAAAACGTAGACCCAGAAAACCCCTTCAATTTTCAGTTACGGGCTGACCGCTGCCCGTAGGGGGATTCTATCTACCGACCCGGGTGTATCACTTGGAGAGAGTCAGAAATCTGACCAAATGGTCATCCAGCGCCTCGTGGGCGCAAGAAGGCCATGGGTGAAAAAAGGAAAAAAAAGAAAGATTCAGATAAGAAAATGATGTAATAATCTGATCAGGGTGCAGCTGCTCGTTCGTTCGGTAAAAGAGAAGAAAAAGGTTTGTGGAAAGGCTGGAAATGGTGGTGGAAGTTATTGAAAAAATGATTTGTGACGAAAGTAACTGATAAACTAATGCGGATAAAATAAGAGGTGCATTGAAAGCATAATATATGGCCAAATAGCTAGACAGGAGGAACAGGAGAAGTGAGGGGGTTGAAAGAAGAGAAACGGAACCGGGAAAAGTTGTAGTAAGAATGTACGTACGAAATGACTTTAGAGGGCAAGGAGATGTAGAGAGGAGGACAAGGTAGACGAAAAAAAAAACTCCTGAACAACTACCCGCCGGCATGAGTGGAAGTTCAGACAGCTGCCCAAGTGGGCGACAGAAGGGAGATGAACGAAAACCAAGGTAACAAAAGCTTAGGCCACCCCACCACCACCACAAAAAGCGAAGAGAAGGAAGAACTCACCACTCCCGACTGGCGGATGCCGTCGCTGCTACCAGTTAGGATAGGAGGCCAGTTAGGTTAGTATGTGGTGTCGTTACAGCAACGCCAATAGAGGCAAATAGCTTTATCGCCGAGTAGAATAACACCATCGCAACGAATACAGTACGCAGTGAAAGCGGGCTTAGACCCGAGGCTGTCGGTGGTGGCGGCTCCTTCTCGAATACCCTTCTTCAGCTCCTCCTCTCCTCGATCGGCGTCGATCGCTCTCGTCGTCTCGATCCTCCACGTCGCCCTGTAAGCTTGTAAGTTAGCCGCGAACTCTCATGAGTCATCCCTTGTTCCCATTGGTCGCACACCCAGTAGGGCTAGGCTCTTACACCACCAACCAACAATTTTTCTTTCATATTTCAAGGTGTACACTTCTGATTTGGTAGAACTCTATTGCAAACGTGCTAACGAGTGTGAACAGTTGCAGTGCTTCGGGAGAACCCCTCCCTCTTACCAAGGCCCTAGACTAGGGCTTGGCAGCCTCCCACACCTGCTCTGGAAGAGCCAGAGCCGAGCCTAGCGCCGCTCTCTAATTGTCTGTGTCCACCGCCATCCGTGGCAGGACTATTGAAGAAGTACAAGTAATTGTCAAACCTTATACATACTCTTCCTCCTGCATCCTCTTTCGATGACGTCAGTCTCTCTCCATTGTTTTTACCACACTCCAACAAACCTGTTTTCGTTCAGCACTGGCCCACCGGAAGAGCTTCCAATGTTGATGGAAATACAGTGATTCGTTTCACCAGGTACGTCTTCGAGAGGTTGCCAAGCTTTCTCAAAACGGTCGGGTAGGGGCACATGCGGGAACCATAAAGCCATCGTTACTTTTTCCCAAACGGCCCTCCAAATATCAAAAAGAGGTCCCTAGTTCGATTCCTCGTGGTGACAAATTTTTGCATTTCGAGTTGACGTTTCAAAATTCGCGCAAAATGGAGTTAGCATGAATAATTAGTACCATATTCATGATTAGGACCGTCAGTAACCCTTACAAATAGACTTTGATTGAAAAACTGGTGAAAAAGTTGTGGTACCAGAGTGGGGCTGTTTTGGTGTCAGTTGTTGTTGTTAGTTGAGGGAGTTGCAACGGGGTCGATGGTTGCAGGCCCGTAAGGATTAGCGCCCTAACCGCGCAATTTTGCGACGAAGCTGGAGTGATCTAGGTAGGTACGGACCTTACAATTCCCTCGCGGTATCCTTCCTACAAGTCGGGCTAATCCCGGGGTTTGCCTTAAAGGAATTGCTCTTGGAAAAACCATGATTCTATCTCACCATAAATCACTGGATTCATCGTCCACGATAAGAACGAAAAGAACAAAAAATTGCATTTGTTTTGGTAAAAATTCGAAAAACGGAAGGACTGCTACGCGTTCAAATTACCGCCGGACATCTGTCACAAATGCTGGCGGCGGGAATGCTTCCACTTGGTTCTTGGAGTGCTGTCACTAAAACTCTTGTTTCTTTTGACCTTTTGACTTGTTGCACTGACACCTCACGCTTCCACTGTCTTGTTTTATCTCTATCCCCAAAAATCAAACGCTTGAACCGCTTTCATTCTTCATTCTTTCTTTCGTCGCCTCATACGTAGCCATCCTAAGGCACCCCGGCACCGCGCGACCTACCTTCGACTGTCCATAGAGTGTGGTTTTCGTGAGTTGTTTCTCTTCGGAAACCGAATCTTTGTGTGTGAAACTTTGTATGTTGTCTCTAGTGATCACAACTGACATACTCATGTTGGGAAGAATGCAAGAATTTTCGAAAAGGATTCCTTTAGATTACAGATTGCGTAAGCGCGTACAGTAGGTTGATTGAGCAAAGCCCTCATATTCCACTGCTATCAGTATTATCGAGGTGAAGACGGGCCGAGCGCATTCGCATGGAAAACGATAGTGATTTTCGCAATACATTGACTTTTTCCCCCGAATGAGCAGCTGTGCCCCTCGATGATTTGCTGTGTCCTGCAGAGGTACTTGATCCATATGGCTGCTTTTAGGCGATACCTTACACCATCTGTGCTACGATGTAAATGCAATTTTCTCGCTCTCTTCTCAAATTATTTCTTAAAATTAAATTCTGCTCACAATTTTCATAATTCTTACATTGAAAAACATTTACCATATGCTTAGAGAAGCAGTGGTTTTCTTCCCCCGTGTTCTCTCAAATCAGAGGAGGGTTCTCCCGGGGTGCAGCCCTCTGACTCTTCTACAAAATTCCACCTCAACATCAAGATCAAATTTAATGATAGGATTTCGATAAAGAATACCTAACGTATAAATGACGTGGGAGGCAAATTCCGGTTTTTTTGTGCAAGTACTTAAAGGAGGATTGCACGGAAAGAACGAAGGTCGAAGAAGGGAGAAATCGCCTAGTGGGGAGAGCGGTGAATCTCTTGAGGGTGCGGACAGACACGCAATCGGCATCGAAAGATTTGACCTCTGAGATCTAGCATGGCTCAAAGTTGGCGAGTTCGGCGATCTCCGCCCACCGATCGTCTGATCACTCGCCGTAGTACAATAGGTGGCGAGTGATTAGATAGCTGAGAGAGCGTAGGGTTGAAGAGGGCAAAGCGATGAGAGTCCCATCAATGCTCAAATCAACGGACAAGGAAGGGGTCCCATTTCTCCGGTTCTGGGCCGTTTTTCGTGGTTTCGCTTTCTTTCTGGTACTACTCACCATCTCTACCTCAATTTGGAATGGGTTGCTTTTCCATCGTAAATTCGTCCTTTAATCTTTATTCACCCAGGCCGGCTGAAGTTGGTTAAACCCTTCAATATTTAGGCTACTTTGATGAAAATAAGCTCACTCTAGAACTAAAACATAGGTAAATGCCGTATCTGACGGAATAAATTCTATAGATTTTCGTCAATGGCTTCTGTTTTCTTTCGTTGAGTTCTTCCTCATAGTAACTCCAACCGGCTTTCCTCCCTGTTGGGAAAAATTTGACAAAAACCCCACTTCCCTTTCACCATCACCTCTTTTCCTCCCATGAACCAAGAATATGACCGCCTTCTTTACTTCATATAATTCAGTGGCAAATTAAAAACAGACGTCTGGCCTTTCCTAGGAAGTGTGTATCGTTCTGCAGGGCTTGTGTGAAAATACAAAAAAAGGAAACTTTGCAATTGTGTAGGTATCCCTCCTCTGTCAGCCATTCTAACCCTGTTATACATCATCTCCGTCTGAAACACCCAATTTTCTAGTATGCTTACTGCTTCTAATCAAGAGCTATTGCGGTTATTACGATCCCTTTCGAAATCATCCGCTCGAATCGAAGCGAAAACGTGACCAAGATCATTTTTGCTCCAGCTCGAAATCATAGGAATAATTTGTCAATTACTTCTGCTACTGTACTAGGTTGTGTCATGCTTCCTTGGACTTTCGCGGTTGTTCTTATTAAGTATTGTTTGACTTGTCTAGATTAAGTTTACGGGAACTCGCAGTAAGTTTTGGTAAGAAGGAACTGCTTCATATAAGTAGCTATCTTACAAATTTACTTGAAAGTAGTTCCTGATTGTTCATAAGCTTTCCAGGCTAATGGCCTATACGTATTGAACCACATCCGAACGTCATCATATCATATAATTTTCTGGCCTGAAGCCCGACGAACCTTACCTCCGCCCGCAGGAAATTTATGACGGGAATGCATTTTCTCGCAGCAAAGTCTACTCAAGGTTCGTTAATAGGCTTCATAAAGGGGGTTATTCTACCGGCGATGGTATAGTACAGATTTGGGCAGTTTCAGCGTTAGCCAACTGACTACGGTTCGTGGTTTATACCATTCGTCGAGATTCAAAATCTCTTGCGATTGGTATCACTGGGTTAACATACTGTGACATTGGTTGGAGGTCAACTTTTCCAAAGACTCTCCTTACCTTCAAATGCATACAAGCAAGCTAGACAATTTCATCGCTGTGCATGAGAAGTGGCTCTCGTACTCCAAAATCGCCCCCTTGCCCTAGGGGTAGATAAAAGGTACCCAAGCAAAATACGTCCCGCAATCGAAAGCTTAAAGGTAAACAACAGGACACACGACAAGTAGGAAGGATACCGCGAGGGATTGTGTGGTCCGCACCTTCACAGATCGGGCCAGCTTCAATGCCCAAATTGCGCGATTAGGGCGCTAACCATTACGAACCTGCCACCATCGACCCTCGCTGCAACGCTTCCTTTCCATCGTTTAGACACTACAGTGACCGCTGGCGTCTACTATCTACGTTGCTCATACGCAAAATCTGAACACTCATTTTCTAAACCTGTGGAAACTATGGAGTTTGCGAATCGCTCGATTCGCAAGTCTGACATCGACCCTACAGATCTCATGCGCTCCTCCTGAAACCTATTAGCGGGCCTTCACTGCCAATCAGACGGTTGAAATGTCAAAATTCGCGACGGCATCGAAGAGAATCTTGTTTACTTTTTCAAAGTCCCGCTGCCCCGTTCTGTAGGGAAGGCGTACACCACCTACCCACATGCAGGCTAGAGAACGTTCTTGTTAATGGAGCATATTTCAAATGATTCGCTGTAGTTGTTTCAGCTTTGTGTGGCAATAGGTAATAAACTTCGATTTTCCGAGGCTAGTAACTCAAGTTTTCTCTTCGAATGAGATCAACCAATTGGGAAACATTCTCCAGAAAATTCACACCAAGCAACATTCTATTTACCTTTTTTTTGGTTTCCTTTTCTTCTATAAGTCCGAGATAGTTTCTAATAATAACATTTGGCACTGTCTGGCTGGCACCTTAACGTCACCACACTATCACTTAGGAGGAGTCAGGTGCCAAATCGTAATCACTGTTGCCCATGAACACATAGATAGACAAGAACTAGGTTGTTGGGTCCGGAACCAAAGGAAGAACCAGTTCCGCAACTCGAAATGTGTAGCAAGTGCGCGACACGTTAGAACCTCCGACAATCAATGCACCATGAACGTTCACTTTTGCTGTAGCTGCCCATCGCTCGTTCATTACGCTCTCTCCTCTCCAAGCTTATTCCCTTGCGTGAGCATCTAACACCCCTTGAGTTGTCTCTGATCGTCAGAGTCTCCCACAGCCCATGTATAAAAAAAGCTTCTTATTTTGATGTTTTCAGCAAATGCCCTTCATTTCTCTGTTCACTGGCAAGTAGGAAAGCACCTGCTTCTTTATGCTTGCATAATGTCTGCTATAGAACAGAGTTCACTTCCACATTTAATCACAAAGTATCCCAGCCGTTTTGAAGGGCTACGAAAAGCATTCAACTACAAATTTGAAGCACAATCAAGAGCTCAACGTACGAGCAATGGCTGTTATTCGGAGAATTATGAATGTGAGATCGACTTTTATCATGACAAGGGAGACGAACTCATTGTTATGACATAACCGAAACACTCGCAAAAATCAACCTATCGTCGCCTAGATGGGAAAAGCTTTCTGTTGCAATCCAGAAGCTCCAGCCAAGTCAGCCATCAACCAAAATCACTTGTGCGCATGCAAATCCTCAGGACTCGTTTAGAAGCCCACATGTAAGCTGCATGGCACAACACGAGTTGTTTACTCAACCTACTGTAGTCGTGAGACTAGCATGATTGATTTTTGTAAGACGCTACTGATTTCTACCTAATCCACACCATCAACACCCGCAGGTTGAGACCAAGGCTGTATATATCATCTCTTAAAGGTACTGAGTGATTGTTCGAGTTTGAGAGGTTAACTTTTCAGTATCACTGATGGAAGTGGCCGGGCTTTCGCCCCAGCAATCTCACAGCATGCTGAAGAGTATGGCTGATCCGTCTTTGTACCCCCTTCCAGGAATGCGCCTCTTAAAGGCAAGAATTAGGTAAATTGATGGAGTGATTCCACTCAAATGTGAAAGTAGGGGTGGGAGGTGGACCGCCAGTGGAGAAAAAAGGAAAGAAAATCCTGAAATACACAGGAAATACGAGCATTTTGCTCCATGCTGTGGAGAAGTTCAAAAGACAGGCAGGGAGATGAGAGATAATGTGAGCGCGGAGAGCGGTAGAGAAGTCCGAGAAGAGAGAGCATAGCAGATCAACGTGGCGACGCAGACAAGATATCGAACGGTGGGCGGACCATGTTAAGTTTGGTGGAGTCTGTTAGAAGTCCATGGCGCCTAGGGTCCTAGTGACGCGTTTCGATGTAGAAAGGTGGCGCTACCTTTGCACTTGCGTACCCAGCACTTCTAGCCATGGTAAGGGCTTCTTAGGTGGGTCTGAGCCCGAACTTTGCCTTTAAGTCATTAGTTCCGCTTCTCAAGCAGTGCGGTCACGCGTCAGAGACATCGCAGGCGAAAAGTCTCTTCGATCTCGCAGAGGGTGTTTGGGTGTGTTGCAATATGCACTTGCAGCCACGACGTCCTTCTTGTTGTGGTCATCGCCTGCCAGTGGGAGTGGCATTTCCCTCGCTCGTACTGGCAACTGGAAGTCATACCGAGAACCAGAGCACCGTCCACGAGCTGATCCCGCTGACAAGCGAGCGTTGATCGGTCTGCGCTGTAACTCATTTAGTCCTTTTGTGACTGTCAAAGGGGCCTATCGGGAGATCAGACTGAAGACCACTTGCCCCGATTCTCTGGCCAGGCCTGACGGTACCGTAACATACAGCCAAGA
>MU868917.1:50160-64563 GCA_036418205.1 Ostertagia ostertagi | reverse complement strand
GGATGCGATATGCCATTTTCTTGATGGTGTGGTATTACTGTACTCTTACAATTCGAGAAAGCATTCTTATCATCAATGGCTCCAAGTGAGCAATTTTTTCATCAATATCGGCACTCGTGACGGACGAGGTTGCGGGTAGTAATGAAATAAGTTTCAGATTGGGTTCCTGGTGGGTGGCTCATCACTACCTGGCTTGTGTGATCGGTGGTGTGGCTCTTACTTGGCCAGATGATGCTTCGTATCAGGTTAGCGACCTCATTTTATTTTTCTTAGTCGCCGTGGAATTTCTACGGATTACAGATTACGGATCTCTACGGATTTCTACGGTAACAAAATTGATGTTTGCGGTGCTGTCTCTAACCACTGAATTTATTGGAATAGAGCAGACTTAGGACCACTATAAGCCATCTTACATAAAATTAAGAGTACAAGTGTGAGAGTGAGAGAGCGGAAGGGGTATAGTTTCAAATGACCACGTGCACGATCCGTGGTGTCGCGTTAGCGACGCCTACTAAGGCTCTCATCATTCGGATTCTTTCCACACTTGTAATCTAGGTGAATACCGCCAAGCGGAATAAACGCTGGTGCTTAGAAGATAGTACAAGGAGCTAAGTTGGATCATACTCAGGGTCAACTGTCCTTTGTGCCATGTTCAACGGGGTCATATTTGGTATTTCATGAGAAGGGACCGTCTCTCTGAGTGGGATTGTGCGAAGGCTTTTTAGTGTTCGAAATTTTCACAGAGGGACGGTGAGGATTGTTGAGGGAACATGATATAGTGGCGAAGACTACAACATGGTCTGGAGCGATAAAAATTGAAGCATTTTTGTCATATATACCCCTCCTCCCGTCCTTCCCCTTTGAACAAGGTTCTTGAGGGAATTCAGGGCGCAGCTAGAGTGTGTAGACTGGTCACAGAATCAATAACTGTAGAAAAAGCTTATAGCGAGGGTGGCGGTGGGGGTCGTGGTGGCGTGTCGTGGAAATTTTGCATCACGCCACGAGTGACGGGAGACCTTTGGTCCTACGTCCAGGGCAAATAAGCATTATATCTCTATCGTCGGTTATTAATATCAGACTTTTCTTGTAGAAAAAAAGCACTGACTTGTGCATTGGCTGACTCCTGCAAGCCATTTTATAAAACCACGTGCATTGCGTTTCACTACGATTCCGGCTGGATGTAGAATGCGTGGAGCATCCAAAAACAACTGATAAGCGGCAATTAATTCACCCTCTACCGTTTATAAAAGAAGGGAGTTTCCAAACAGATGTAGTACTAGTCGATGAGACGGAATGAGCTGGCCTTCAATCTACCACTCATCATGGTACATTTCAAGGATTTAGAGTAACGTTGAAGATCTATAACGTTGAAGACCTGCACGATATGTCACGTAGATGTACGGTCGCTTGACGATGGCAGTGCTTCTCTAATGGTCCTGGCAGCGTATAACCAGATGTGCTCATTCCCCATTTGTGAAAACTCATCCTGGAGCTTGCTGCCCTTGAGGGTCTGTGGGCGCATAAAATGAAGAGAGCATTTGTGAATGGTGAAACGCTCATGGATTTGAGGAATTTTTCAAACCTTTCACAACTAATCAAACCAGCTATATATGTGATTTATTTATTTGTTTATTTATTACACCGGAAAGGCACGCACATAATGGAGAACAGGATTTCGTAAAACCAAACAGTCCATGATAAAAAAAAATGAGAAAGAAGAGAACAAAAGCAAGTCAGAAGAAGAATAAGCGGGCAAGCCACAGTGAAAAGTGGTATAAATAGAAACACGTCGTTTGCAAGCAATGCCCCCGGGGGTCTCGCGGAAATTTTGTTTTTACCGAGGCTTTCCACTCACAATTCTTGCTGTTTGCCGGTTATATTTGCCTTGTGCAGCAATTGCAGTACCAATACCAAAGTGGTTGCCTTCGACGGCTGCATTCGCTGGGCCACGGCGACTCAATGGACGTGACCCTCGGTAGGTTGAATTGGTTCCAATGTTTAGAGGCCGTGTTTACAATGTTAATTTCCTTTTCGCTCCGCGGTTCAAAAAGCGCTTAGGGATTGCAACGCGATTCATGGGAAAACCATAAGATTCTTTTTTTTTTCTGAGAATCCTTCCTTTTTCAGAGGGTTTCGCCACGTGGATGTTCCAAGGCCTTACGTTTCTTCCCTTTCTGGTCGTAATGTACCTGCTAGAACTGAACAACGCTTACACGCTGTACAAATTGTGGAAAACTCAGGAGTGTGCTTGGCAGGTTAGTCCTACATAGCGCAGATTGAACTAATGTTGTACGGTTTCTGAACGAAGAATTTCATTACATGGCTCATAAATCCAGGTACCAACACTTTCACTACTGTTCCTCATCGTCGGTGTTGGAAATATCGCCATGGTTTCGCTAATCGTCTTCAAGAAAATGAAGGAAAACGGGAAGTCACGTGTGAAGAAGATTCTTCAGCGCTATCCCTCAATAGCTAATTTCCAGTAGTTTATTTGTTCATGAGAGCACGTGAGGTAGGGTAGAATCATGCGGACGATGTTTTGGGTAACAGTTGTGTAAGATTTGGTGCTAGAGAGTAGCCACTTTGGTGTATGCTGCAACGCCTATATGTCGTCATGATTCATATCGAAGTACCTCATCATTATAGACCACTTCAGTGACAAATCATATAACATGTGTTTGTCATCGTAAAAAATTCACCATTACGGGTTTGTCAATGCAGCATTGACAAGAATAAACATCAGCGTTTCCGCTAAGTTGTGTTGTATATAGTTCTGTTCAGAGCAAGATTACCTCGGCTTTGATTGCCGTTACGTCCGTAAACATTAGTGTGCGCTCGTAGTTCATTCAAATCACAGCAATAAAGACGAATTCGACTGATGGTCGCGTACAGTGGCAGCTGAGGAAGGCAGGGGGCATGTGAGAGCAATCGACAGAATCAGTGAGACATCCAACGGAAATGTTGCGGAATTACGAAACGTGAGACCGCGAGCGGTGTTGTAAATGGTGGCCGTTTTCATACGGGTATAAATTTTTCATATAGGCGTAATTAAAGCGAGGAATTACGATGAGAATGAGTTGGGTTTATATTGGAAGTGGGGAGCTGAATAACGCCTAAGTGGTGAAAAAATCAGAAAAATCCGCCCAGGACGCGCAAAGAGGAGACCCCTTTCTTTGCCGTTGATCTCCGATGACGGACGAACTAGCCAGCTAAGGGGGTTGGTTTGATACATGTTAAAACGATAGACCGAGCAGCACTCCAGCAAAGATCATGTTTCGGTTGATGGCTCATTTCACGGGGAAGTTACAGGAAGTGGAATCTGTCATCGAAATGGTCAGATTAATAATACTGCCAGCAACACACTACTGGGCGGAGCACAAGCGGCGGAGGCGGAGCTCGAGGAAATTCGGCAGCCGGGAGGCTTGACTCTCGCTCTAAAAGAAAGGGAGATTTTGGAGTTGTCAATCTTTGTGATTTTTCTCTAAAATGGTCGGTGGTTTTCGGCGCGTCGCGTAAGTGGAACGGTAACACGTACGGCAAAATTCACAATGAAAATTTTGGGAACATGCGAGTTTTTAGCATCTAGGATCCATCACCCACCTCATTCAAACGCATACTATCGAAAAAGGAAAGAGGCGCTATAAAACATCTGCTTTCAGATATTTGTCATGAGCTTGCTGAGTGAAATTTATCAAACAGGTGACGCTTGTGAGATTTTGACTTCAGGCGATGTCATAGTTTACGAAGTCGAGCGATTCGCTAGCGAAGCAATTGGATCAGAGCGTTCGGGAGAAGTCGTAGGTGTCTGTCCCATAAGTTATGTCGTTTCATCCAGATAAGGATGGTTCTTTGAAAGTTCTATGTTTTCACGTTGTCTTGGGCAAAAAACTAGTCAATGATTGTCGACAATCGTCGACCAAATGTAATGCCTAAGTTTAGTGTAATGTTGGTTTACGGTAGTGCTTTAGATTTGAAGATATGGCAGATTGTTTTCATGTAAAAGTCAGCGAAGATTCATAAGATTCCAGCGCGATGGATATAAGGGAGCCGCCCACGATCGAGGCCTTTGGCTCTTGGAGGTTGCTGCCTAGTCAACGTCTTCGAGTTTCGTCCGTTTCGTCTACATCGCTACGATTGCGTCCATCGTCGCTGTATTCAACGGAAACTAGTTCATCACGCTATCTACTATTTCATCAATAAAGCTTCGGTTGATTCGTCTGAGGTCACTTGTATTCTACTGGTCGCATTAGCGTTCTTCATTGGGAGTATTCTACCGTGGGACGCCGCGTTATGGTGCATCGGGACAACTACGAATCCGGACTTTGTCAGTGAGTTTTTGAAAACGAGTTTTCAACTCACACATTTTCGGAATCAGAAATCGATTCTACTAACATTTTCAACCGCGTGGCTCCGTTTTTTTTCTGCCGCAAATCAGTTTCGCAATTTTGGATACTGGTACTTAGGGCAATAAGTCTCGAAGACCATATAAGGGTTACCCTCCTAACAATGGCGGCGCAGTTAACCTCGTATAAACGTCAACTAACTCAGACCACTAACAAGTTAGAGACAGTAGTACAGCGTTTCAAAGAAGAACAGTTGGAAACCCTTTGCGTTACGGAAGACCTATCCCCAAGTCGATTATCAAGATGCTCACAGACGCCTAGAAGAAGGCATAGGGGCAATTCGAGTTTGCACCTCACGCATCGAGAGTCTTCTTGGGGATTACGCCACAACCTTAGATGCGCTGCAGGAGCCATCCAAAAAGGAATACGACGATTATGACGAGTATGCCAAAAAGGCAGAAGAGGGTCTGGCCAAGGCTATCGACTATTTGGTTCTCTTAGAGGCTAGGTCTCGGGCTTTCGTTTCATGTACTAACATTCGCGCCCCTCGAAACACAGGGGCCGTTACAGGAAAACGAGTTGAGTATTCCGCTAAGGGCTCGAAGAATGGAACTCCCAGCGCTGCCCGTACCCACATTTAAGAGGCAATATTTGGGAGTGGGAGAATTTCTGGTCCTTATTTGAGGCCAATATCCATTCTCAACCCCTACCCGAACTCTATAAATTCAACTACCTTCTGAATGCACTAAAGGGGGACGCCCTAGCGGCTATCAAAAAGTTCCACGTGTCCCCTGAAAACTATTCTAAGGCTATCGAGTTCTTAACATCCAAATACGGGAACTCGGAAGAGTTGGTAAATAAGCTCATAGACAGGATTGATAGGATGCAGTTACGATCCTCGTCTTTGAAAGATCAACGCGTTTTCTTTGAAGAGCTTCAAGTCGATAGTTTCGCAATTAAAGCAGAAGGGTGAAAACGTTAATAGTCAATGGCTTCTTAAGCAGGTGCTCTCCAAATTCCCTCTGGTAGTTCAGCGTAAGGGTCTTGGAGAAAAAACACGCGTTACCTCACGACACTCGCTTTGAAATGGATACCTTAATGAACTTCTCTGGAAGAGATCATTTCGAGTGAAGAGACGGTTTCGCTTTTTACGGGAAAGTCTTCGGAGTTTCAGAAGCAGTCTCAGCATACAGAAAGAAAAAGAGGTCACCCCTCCAACGCGTGTATGTACTGCCAGGGAAACCACAGGCCTGCTGCATGTGATACTTATAAGACCCCACAGGAACGCTCTCGTTACTTACGGGAACATAAACTGTGTTTAATCTGCGCATCTCCGAAGCACGCAACATCCGAGTGTAAGAAAAGATTGTGCTTTGTATGCCAAGGGACTCACCACACATCCTGCTGTTTTAAGAACGTTCCAGAATCGCGCTTCCCTTCGCAAAATATGAGTCACCCAACAACGCGCCGCAACCAGCCACATCCCAGGGAAGCAGTACAGCAAAAAAGGCACAACAAGCCCTCTAAACCCATCCGAAAGGTCAACCAAGTTGGTACACAAAATGACGTGGAACTGATTTCGTTGATTCGTGAACAACAGAGGCCACATGAGAGCGGCCAATCGTTGGAACCAATTATGAATACGACGATTTGTGAACTCCAGTCGGCACAAAGGGATCGAAAACTCGAGTGTACATTCTTACCAACAGGGGAGTTGACCGTGTTCGACCCGACATCTGGAGGTCTCAGAAAGGTGGCTGTTCTGTTAGACACAGGGGCAGAATTGTCATTTATTGACAGTTCACTGGCTGATGAGCTGGGATTAGCCACAGTAGAGAATACCAAACTGAGACTCCATACCTTCGGCTCAAATAACATCCAAGAGGAGCCGAGCCGACGCGTTCAGTTGGATACCTGGGATGAGGACGGGCAACCCCTTAGGCTAAGTTTACATACGCATAAGATTCTGACTAAGGCGTTAGCGACTCCGCCCATTCTTAAAGACGATATAGACTACATAAGATCTCTGAAGATCCCCTTCGAGTAGATCAAAATCACAGCCAAGTAAAACCGCTCATTTTGCTTGGCTGTGATCAAGTCTGGTCACTGATTCGAGAAGGTCAGTCCCACATTCAGCTTCCATCGGGACTCCACCTGTTACCGACGCGTATAGGGCAGCTAGTTGCAGGGCAGGTCCACAGTTCTGACCCAACCCCCCACGTATCCAACGTGCTCACCCTTTCGGAAAAATGGAAACGAGTGTTGGTCTTATAGACACTAGTCGTTCATGTCGTAGCGGAGGATCTAGAGCCAACCGAAGAAGTCGAGTTGTGGACAAAGTACTGGGAGCTGGATAAAGCAGGTACTGAGGAGTTCGGGGAGTCAGAGGAAAAGGTTCAGCGGATGCTAGATCAGAAGGTATGGGATCAATTCAAGGAAACGGTTGAGAAACGAGAGGATGGCTATTACGTACGCCTGCCTTGGAAAGAAAAAGATATGTCGCTACCCGATAACCGAGCAATCGCGTACCGACGCCTGGTTAGCACGTGGCTTTCACTTAGCAAGGACGGTGATCTACTGGACAAGTACCACGAGGTATTCCAGGACCAGCTGAAGCAAAACATCATTGAGGAGGTGGATGAAAACGAGAGAGGTCAGTAGGCAACCGCGTTCACTACATACCTAGGCCATTAACTTACCTATAGTCCCCGCCATTAACTGCTGGATCGTTCTTTTGGAATGCGAATGGAATAGGTCTATAGAACTCATCGGGCGTGTAATCGATGCGGCTTGTATAGTAGGACCGGTAGATATCCTCCCGCGTTTGTGATGGTTTTCGTCGGTTCGCTTCGATTTGCGGACGAATTGGCAATTAATTGCGGATGTTTATGAGGGAAGGCTGTGTAAGGGCCACTTCAGGAATTGACGAGGCCGAGATGCGACGAAGTTTCCTCTGGGTTACTAGTCTACGCCTCCTTCCCAGAATAATATTAAAGTCTATCGCTTTACACGAGTGACATTTGGCCTGTTGTCATCTCCGTTTCTCTTGGCAGCTACGATTCACTTCCACCTCGACCACTGCCAGGATAGCGATGTATTAGTTAAGTGTTTAAGGAGAGCTATAGCGTAGAACGTTATTGTTGTCATCGGACTCCAGGAGGAGGGAGCTAATTCGACGTACTCGGTACAAAAGGATCTTTGTTGGAGAGAACTCCATATGAACCTTAGAGAGTTCGTCTCTAACGACCACGAGTTACGAGCGGCAATAGCGGATAAGGATAAATCCCTTGAACTCTCCCCCCAGGTTCTGGGTATTGTTTGGAGACTTCCCCAGGGAACGTCCTGTATTTGCTGTCGAGTTTCGGCGCGCGAGTGATGCAAGACGAGCGAAGAACTGTGTGGCGAGTTGCCTCGGATCGGTATCCATTATGACCCGTATGGGCATGTGGATGCTGCCACTTTTCATAAGCTATGGTCTTTGTGCAGTCGTTATGGAAACCGCGCGTGATGGGCTATTTCGGAATCGCACCTACGGCAGGAGAGGGCGGTGAGGTGGACCGCGGGATCTTGTGACGAATATTGTTTGATTTAGTGTGTACATCCCGGCGGGTTCTAGCCAAGTTGCCATATCATCTGATAAGCTTTGCTGACGCACGCTGAGCATGGGGGGCCGAGTGGAAATACGTTGTATCGGTTTGGAAAAGACTAGTGGAAAGATCAAGTCGCACTTATTTTTGATTGGTAGCAAGCTACCTTAGGTATTGGTGAAGTACATACCAAAGTTGGAGTCTGAATGCGATGATTTTGTCGAGGGCGCTTGATTATCGTCTTCTAGGTGCGTCTGGTGGTCACTATTGAATCGTGGTATGTTCTAACGCTCGGAAATCAGTACGGTTGTGGTCAAATTGCGATTTCACGACATGCGCGGACATTTATAAAAAATCGCTTGTATACGAGATTCAACGGACATGTTAGACGCATCTAAGGATTTAGGCCTGCATCAATTCGGGATCTTCGCAGGTGCAACCGGCGGATTTGTGGCGCCAGGTAGCGGAGATTGAGGAAGCAGAGTTGGTCTCGTTTTTGTGTGGCGGGCCCAGAGTTTCTGGCAGGTTCCTCTGTTACTGGATGGCAATTGGTTGAAGGCCATCATAATCAACTACTTTCGGAAGAAGAACAGGATGATTCTTAAGGTCTGGCAGGTCGTGGACATTCACTGTTTAACCAATCGCTATCGAGTTAGCGACGTTGGATCCAGAGTTCTCCATCTTCGGTGCGCGGAGGACCCTCAACAACTTAAGCGGGACTGGTGCATACGTTGATATGCTTATTCGAGTCTAGCGTTCTGAGTAAAAGTCAACGTAGGATTTTTCTGATAAGTATATCGTAGGACGCTCGTCGGAACTTTTTTCCGATTATTAATTGAGGCGACGGCCTCTTTGGGTGCGTGAGGAAATGCCTTAGCAGGGGAAATGCGGTAGCCAAGGCTCAATGCAGTATTCGGCTCCAGGCTCTTAGGTTCTGCACTTAATTAAGATGGTGTGGTGACCGAGCTTTACACTTGATGGCGTCTTGGCGGCCTAGGTGGGAGGGGTCGCGAAGGGATGGAGAGCCCAACTTTCTATGTGGGTGTATCGAATCTTGGTTGTCGAATGCGTAGTACTGTACCCCGTAGGGGTAATCTTTACCGATTCATGGACGCATTCCGGCCAACGTGTCTGGTACCTAGCTGCGAGCACAAGTCACTGGCAGTAGTTCGGGGTGTGTTCGTGTCAGTGGTCACAGGCTCGGGGTTTCTACCCGAACAAGTGACTTGTGTCCCGCGAGTACTGCGATCGGCGGCCATTTGGACATTGGTCGGTTTAGTTATTTCGGACTCTTAAATAAAGGGGGGAAGAGGGCGCAATCAAAAAAGTTGTTATGGGATTGATAATCCGTGTTTTAGCATCACGATTGTTTCCGCGGGGGCAGGGTTATTGATTCTTCCTAGGTTTCAAATGCCGGAGGTCTTTTGCTAGAAGGGGTTATCAAATCTAGTTAACGAGTGATAATGCCCGACTTTACGTATTGGGGTACCGTTTTGCAAGGATACCATGATATGCGGGGCCGATCAGTTTCAAGATTGATTAAGGACACGAGATTCAGTGGAACTATATCATTTTGGCATGGAGGGGCGTCTGAACGCCTTAATAAGAGCCAGGTTTAAATTGGCTTTTACAGTTCCCAGGAGGCTAGCTATCTGCAGAAGAGTATGTCTCGGTTTCATGGAATAGGGCCATGTTGATACCAGGACACTGTTGTTAACTGGCGCGGGCCGGCGAATAACCTCTAGACTGGAGCGTTTTTGCGAAATTTAATTTTGAGATTCTTTCATATGATTGGAGTGCGGATTCACTGTGAGCCTAAGTAGGTGTTCCGACGAAGAGTGTGTGACGCTTGCATAACCAAAAGTGAGTGATGGAAGCCGCTGAAAAGCTAATTGCGAATGCCAGAAAAGTTTTTGGCAGATGAGCACCCGGTACTACCTTTACGGAACGTATCAACGAGAGGGTTGGTCGCACGTGGAAGAGCGACGTGCCGAAAAGTAGGAAAAAGTCTGTATGTTGACGCGCTTCCACTCGGTTCCTGGAGAAGGGGTCGTATCGAATATAGTCCCCACCGAGGGTAGCTGGTACGACGAAGCGAGGCGTTCCTTCAAACTCATCGTAAATTAGAGAGACCTCGTGGAACTTGTGGGGGGTGCCCTAGAATCGATGTGACCGTAGGCTCGAGGAGGAATGAGGCCGGAAAGGGTAGCTCCCGAAAGGAAGTACGAGTTAGGGGATTGGAATGTACCAAAATGAAGACAACCCTGATGGTAGGGAAGCTTCAGCGTTGGTAGAATTCGCCGAGACCAACCGCGTATTATGGTCGAAATTTCGGTCAAATGGGCTCGAGGTCCAGATTGCAACAACGGGCCTGCCCATTAAATTGATGCCGAATTTCCTGAGCCTTTTGTTCAAAGGTCCTTGTGTTTTTTCCAGGGTCGCGGGCGAACGTGAGCCGGCGGGTAACTGCCAGATAAATCGGAGCAGCTGGCGGTGTTGTGCTACGGTTTGAGAGTAATGTTTGCTTTCTTCACTCAGAAAGTCTTGAACTGTTGTGACTCGAAGAAATTTTGCTTGAGTTGAATAGTTACGGTAGAGAACATTCGGTTCCTTGCCCGTATTCTTCATTGGGCTGAAACTGTGGTTTATGGAATTTGAGAGGGGTGGCCAAGTCAACGGTAGAGTTACGTTTGCCAGCAGGCGCCATTCTGTGGAAAATATGGATTGCACCTTGTGCGCAGCAGTATATTCAACTACGAATGCTGGCCCATAGGGGCAATAATAATCAGTGCTGTTTTCCTTTATTTGGTACTAATGGGATGCTATGTCTTCCTATATCTCCCGCTGGTAATTGGTCGACCTGTACGAGTTTTAGCGAGTTTGATGTGGGCCGGTTCTATCTGACCACTGCTGATGGAGGGTGTGCGCGCATGTTTTCCGGGTGATTGACAGAAGATGTTCCGAGAAGTAATGGCAGAGGATTTCTGGGACTTGGGGGCCCCATTTAGCGGTGGTCCGATCTTGGGTATCTATTCTGGCCGAGTTTAAAGGTTGTCAATTATGTATGTTCCTCACTGACGAGTGTTCGGAAGGAAGAATGATGTAAGGTCGCTGGTAAGTTTCGGAAGGTGTGAATCGCCTTCAAAAAAGCCGCAGGGCTATAAGTTACGAAGTAAATCTTCAGTAGTACGTGAGATTCGAGTTACATGGGATTCACTTCGTCTCTCATGCGAGCCTCAGAGTATGCTTTTCACTCGTGACACAACATACCACGTGATTGACAGTAAAAGATGCCCCCACCTAGGCTCGTGCAGAGATGACAAATGTGCAGCGATCAATAGATCTTCACTGATCGACGAGTTGAGCGAAGGAAATCAATATCCCGGAGTTACCTCATGTGTCGAGTCTTGCGGAGGGTTTGGCTGTGACTGCTTCTGGTGGGGTTCAGGTTGCTTATTTTACCGCGTGTATCTTAAGCCAAATACAACCCAAATTTTCGAGATCTTCAGATGCACAAGATGGAACGAGGCGGCAAAACTCAGAGTAAGACATACGGACGTGTTAACACAGAAAACCAAAACGTACGTGGCTCTTCTACGGCCCAACGTTCCGCTAAAATGGATGTCTTACTCTTTTACCTTAAGTTCGATAACAGTTCCCCCTCTTCCGACTTTGAATAATCCATTTATCACGGATGGGACAGATACTGCGCTGTGGGATTCGCACCTGGTGCCTCCACTTCAATAAACAACCCCAAAATCAGCAGAGACTCTCCAGTGCGAGGTAATGGAGGACTGCGCATGCAGTTCAGCAGAAACGAAAATGATGTGTAATTGTAAGGAAGTCAACATCTCAAGCTGGTTTCAAAACTTGCAGAACAGACTACCTGTTAAGACACCTTCCTCTGACATTCTTCAGGAATCGAGTGGGGAACGTAGAAGCCCGCATCCCGACTATGACGACATCAGAGATCATACTAACAGTTGATGAAGACCTTGAAACTGAGCTCTCGATCGAAGACACGAAATGTCGAGTCGATAACGCGTTATTGATTGGTTGTTATAAGTGTTCGAAGGGAGCTGTAGCACAAGTGACATGTAGGTCATCTAAACCAACGCTTGCGGAAATCATTTGTGACCAAACGAGTTTCACTATCAAGTGTAACGAAAGAGGGCAACAATCTTCCCTGCTATTCAGTTTTTCCCAGGCTAGAGTGCATATGACGTGTTCGGTTTCGTGTGGTTCGGAGATAACAAAATTTGAGCTTAGTGGCATTCTAAAGTTCACCCAAACAGCTCAAGCGATGGCAAACTACTGGGTCAAAGGAACGAGTAATACCGCGGGGGAAATGGAATGGCCCGATTTTGGTCACATCGGAGACGTGTTTATGCACTGGTACAAATCCTTTAATACTGGCAATGACTACTGCTTTAATTGCCGTTGGCCTCACTTATCTATTCATTTCCACATGTGGGGCACGCTGCATTGTGTTCATGATGCGCCAGTTTTTTCGACTCTACTGGCAGTTTTTTCGCGTGTTTTTTCGCATGCTTTTGCTATCGCAGGAGCCTTGGTGCGATGCATCCGCAAGAGAACAGCATTGATTTTGGAAAATACGTCTACGAAAACTTACAGAACCTTAGCGGTAGATCCACAAATACGAGTTCTTTAGTTCTTAAATTAAATTCAAAGAAGAAATTTATAACAGGGATCTCCACCATTTTCAGGATGGCGAGTAGGGAAGAAGGACGGCGACATCAAACTGGTCATTCGATTCTGGCGATCAACACGAGTTTTGGACCAACAGCAAATCCAAATGGAACTCGAAATGGCAGCGATTTCTCTACAGCGGCAGAAGAAAATTGCAAGTACCTTGGTCACTCAATGGAATCATCACAAGAACGAGCATACCTTCATCTGCGCGTCGGCAGGAGAGCAGTTTTCGTTCACAACTCACTGCTTGCGTGAGGCGGAGGTGACGAAGGAAAAGATCCTTCGCATGGGAACCCGTTACCTGATCATGGACTTTCTCTACGAGTATATTACGGAGTGGGGTGAAGCATCGAGTTTCGGAAGACAAGACTTCATCGCACGCAAACGAGACTACGCTTTTGGACCAGAGGCTATTCGGGATTTGATCACCACCCAGCGTGACATTCTCGACATAGAGATCACCGACATGAAGGCCATGATGGAGCGTCAGGAGCGAGAAATGAAAGAAAAGGATCCTTTAACGAGTATGCATGTGCAGCGAATTCGTTCAGAAAGAAATCGAGGTGCTTGAAGGGTCAGCTTACTTACTCGTACGGAATTAGATGCTCTCAGAAGGAAAATGGATGAACAACAATCTGAGATGATGCTCCTCCAAGAAACTATGGCAACAAAGACGACCCCCGCTCTCACCGAAGAACAAGAGGATAATGACCAGGAGCTCGAAAATGAAGAAGATGAAATAGAGGAATTCGACGGCGAGGAAGGGCCGGACAATCTAGACAATGATGACTGTTATTGGAACAACATGGTCAGCGAAGTGACTGACGAAACGAGTAATGAGGATGAAGCGAGCAATGAGGACGGAACGAGTAAGGAAGGTGTGCCGAGTAATCATGGTCTACCAAGTAAGGATTCGATTAATGACAGTTATAAGGTAGAGCTTCCGGCTCCTAGTATTCACAGTACCGTGAGAGAGGTCGAGGAAAAGTTATTACAGATGCGCGTTCACCTCAACCGCTTCCCATTCCGAGATCGAAGGGATAAGTCGCAGGGAATATCTCGCAAAAGAACTTGCGCTTTCTGTGGGGCACGGGGAGTTCATTTTTCCGATGCCTGCCCTTTCGTTCGTAACGGCGACACGCGTTACAATATCATTGACAGGAAGGAATGGTGTGTCCACTGTCTCGAAGCTCCAAAAGGTCACCCATGTAGATACCGTAAGAGGGAGTGTTTTTATTGCTATCGATTAAGTTTTACAGTTTTCGAAGATTTGCGTCGAAGTGATGGAGGCTTCCACCATCGTGCCGTTTGCAATGTTCCTGACAAAAAAATGGTGGCGTATGCACGCATGAAGGAAACAGAGCGAGAACTTATGGCGGCTGAAGAGCGTGGAAGAAAGGACGGCCAGAGAATGACGTCATTCCGGTAAGCTGGGGCCGGAGTGTCGACGATAGTCGACCAAATGTAATGCCTAAGTTTAGTGTAATGTTGGTTTACGGTAGTGCTTTAGATTTGAAGATATGGCAGATTGTTTTCATGTAAAAGTCAGCGAAGATTCATAAGATTCCAGCGCGATGGATATAAGGGAGCCGCCCACGAGATCGAGGCTTTTGGCTCTAGGAGGTTGCTGCCTAGTCAACGTCTTCGAGTTTCGTCCGTTTCATCTACATCGCTCCTATGGCGTTCATCGTCGCTGTATTCAACGGAAACTAGTTCATCACTCTATCTACTGGTTCATAAATAAAGCTTCAGTTGATTCG
>MU868917.1:27013-40823 GCA_036418205.1 Ostertagia ostertagi | reverse complement strand
TATACCACAACTAGTCTGTTTGTGTAAAGGCGATGTATTCAGGGTCGCGAGCGCATGTGGTGACATCACAGCCGCTGCAGGAGCGACGAAACGTGGCTGCTGACACGTCGCTAGAACAAGAACGAAGTTCCCGGCGCTTCACTAATTGTAAATTGACGCGTTGACGACATGCTGACGAGCAAGCGCGTCAGACATTTGGCACCGCGTTGGACATTCCTACGCGCATGCGTCGGCACTTGGTGCAATTTTTTCATGTCCAACTTCTTCCGAAATTTTTTATTACTGTTATATAGACAATACATCATCATGCCTGTAAACGGTGTGGTCCATGAAGCGGTTGAATATGCTTTAGTTAAGCGAAGGTTTTCTGAACCTCACTAAATTTTCCGTTTAGTTCAATCTTCGACTACTATTTTGGGGTAAACAAGCACAAAAAATATAAATGCAAACAACAATGTGATACATAATGTCAAGGAATTGACGGTTCTATGGATGATTTGACTTATGTTTTTCATTGAAGCAGTACAAAGGAATATAAGCATAGTACAAAGGAATTTTCTACGTCTTCCGCGGCGCGTTTAACCCTTTTCTTAAAGCCGCAAAGAGATTATTGCTCTTCACATGTACAGTACACATATACACGTAGTTGCGTAACATTCTGAACACTTCGTAACTTCCCTACGAAGCTTTACTTATTCTGATCTCTGTCGCGTGGGGAGCAACTGGCTCGAACAAGATAAATTTGTACGTTAGTTCAAGGTTTATTCGTCTTTCCCCTGTGTCTTTATTTCGCCAATCCCAACTCACTGATGAGCTCCGGGGATTGACGAAATAATAAGGTTCGTCTGAGGAAGGAGCGAAACGAACCATTTTAATTATTTCGTTTATAATGGTTTTTTCTTTCTTAATTGAGCATAATTCACGCTCACAGTGACTGAGTTCAGCAGTGACTCGACCACTTTCTTAGAGTCTATCCAGAGAGATAGTGTGAGCGCACATTCCAGCTTTCCACGCATGTCATTCGAATCGCCCGACCCTCCTCTCTCCCCATCCCCCGAGCTGGCTATACTCCCCAGACTCATGGATTCCTTATTCTGCATTGATGTCATCACTAGTATTTCGCTGAGAGGGTAGAGACAAGCAGCGCGCGTCTTCACCGGAAGCCCTCCCCCAATTAGCGTTGTACCCTTGTTTTGCCACTTTTCAGTTTTGAGTTCCGAAAAACGCACCTCGTGGGACAAGCTGACGCGCTTGCGCGTCAGGCAAATGGCGCCCGCTCAGTGTCCTATGTGGCGGAAACGCCAAAACCTGCGCTGTCGTCAATGTGTTAAGCAAGCAGTGTACGGGAAATGAAATGGTTATGTCACGCATTATCTTGGCGCCAGATGATAGGAATTTTTAAGTGTGTATTGTTCCAGTTAACGTGATCAGTAATCCAATAAAGGAAGTCAACGATTTTATGTGAACTTTGGGGCGCACAATTAAGCTGAAGTTTACCCCTCTGAGTCGTACACCACTAATTACTACAAATGAAGTTAGAGTACGACAGATGCTCGCCATAATGTATTGAAGTATTGGCGGGAAACGAGGCCCTTGCCGGTTTCTCGCCAATGCTCTTGACATCAAAGCGTCGCCAGACAGGCGAACGCGTCCGCGCCGCCGGTGAGCTGTTCTATGGGATCAATCAAAGCATGAGTAGTGCTTGTTTAAATTGCTGGCGCAGCAATCCTTTTGAATCGTGTTTGGCCATTCCCGTGAATAGAGTTCCGACAATCAGTTATCGAGTTCAGCCCGTATAATTTCAAGTAACATGTGAGTGCTGAGGAGCTGTTGTAAATATAGCACCAACAGCAAGACTAGAGTGAAGCAAAAGTGCAATAATATGGTGGTGATCCTGATGGTGTATTCGGTAACAGTTGCTCGGAAGCAGGAGATGCAGGTTTGATTCCTATCTGAGGCACTTTTGTATGTTCTTTTTTCACAACCCGCATTCTTGCGACAACTTCAAGCAATAAAACATATTACCTCAATCATTCGATGTGCTGGTTGCGTAGGATCCTCATGATCTGTCTAAACACATGAAAATATTGAGAGTAAAATACCTAATCCCGTACAAAATGTTATTTGCCTGCTCGCCAACGCTTCGCATGTACCGCAACTCCATTGGGATTTCCTTTGATTGAAGCGCTACTTCCTCAGCGCTGCTTTCGGAGACTTCATTCCACTGAGGTTTTCCGAGCAGAATTGCTTCATTTTCCTCGTCGACCATACTTATTTGCGAAACATCTGGTTGTACCGCTGTGGATATCAGCCTGAATGAAGTTGCAATCAAAACACAGCAGAAAAAACAGTGCCGGTTACGAAAATCTGGCGACACAGTGAAAGGAATTCAAAAAGAGATGCACAGCTACCAGAAGCACTGAAGTGTCGATGAAAAAGTGCGCTGCACGACTGCTTACCAGTAGGTATTAAGTAACAAACGTGAGAAGCATGCTGGTGCATTGCCCGTATGCGTTAAATGAGGTCATGACGGCGTACCCTCCTCTCCGCGTCCCTTTCCCCTCTCATGTTCTACTAAATCGTCGGAGAGTCTTCTCACCATTTTCATATGCTATACCTTCGAACTTACGACCTTTTACAGATCAATATTTGGAGGGCTCGTGAATTTGAGTATATGTTAATGTCACATTTAGGCAAAGATATGGCAATATACAGCATATGCGCTATGACTTTCTTGAAGGATTCTCAAAGATTTTTTGAAGTCTTATCGGCTTATAAGTTATAGGCCTAGGTCCTATTCATGAAGGAACAGGCATGAGAAGCTACTGATCTCTGAGGCACAACTCACTTGTCAGTCAGAAGTTGGGTGAATGACTTGATTAGTTCTGCATGATAACACCCTTGAGATACACACAGATATGACACTCTCGTGCATGGAAATCGTCCAATAAGAGTGCTAGGGCCTTGCAAAGTTAACTGAAGGGACTTCAATGCTTCCTTCCACAACAAGTTGTTGCTCCGCCTTCTCATCTGATGCGCTCTCTCGCCTCATACTCTCCTCTCCGCGCTTAGTCTCTCATTCCTCTAGCACAGCCAATTAGGAAGGTGAGTGAGCCCTCAACCTGAGCGTTTTCGACGGATTCTTTCCTTTTTTCTTCACTGCCGGCCCATTACGCACCAATACTTTCATATACGTATGCAAGAACCTTAATGCTATCCTGGGCAACGAAGAAGACAAAGCATATTGTTTTGGGGTTGGCGAGCCGTAGACCGAGGTGAGTGGGGTTGACATTAGGGATTTCGGTAGCGTTCAGAACTTTTATATGGCTCGAGCCTGGCTGATGCTCGAGCGTGGTGGCGCCCACTAATTCAGATGTTTTTTTTCAATAATAATGTGAAAATGAATCACGAATATTATTTTCGTCTCAGGGGAAAAGCTTTCTTTTTATTCATTACGACTCTACTGATAACAGATGCTGTCAGAGGCCAAAGCGCACATTTCAGAATTAAAAAGAAGGAAATGATTGAATTGGAATCTATTGTCCAACGCAAACTACGAAGTGTCATTCATGCAATTTCTCCTCCATTCATATGACTGAAACGACCAAAAGCAAAGCAGCCAGGGGTTGTTTATTAGGTATATGTCAAATATGCATCCCTGTTCTCTTTCAAGACAAATCAGGAATAAAAAATTTTTGCCACATATGTATAATAGTATCAGTCTTTCTGGTGTCCGTTTGTCCGTTTGCCCGAAATGCGATACTATATCACGACATGGAGAACAATCTACAGGGTTCGGTAAGTTTGTGATGTAGGGGCATAGGCGAAGACGCATGCACCCGGGTCACGCACAGAATTGAGTGGAGCCAAAGGTTTGAGTTCGGTTACAGGACAGCCTGAGACCGAGAAAATTGGTGAAAATGTGTACTGAGCTGGTAAGTCGAAAAAGGGGGACGTGCTCGTGGACGGGCGTTCTCTAAACAGGCGATGCCAGATGGAAAAAACTCATTATTCGATTTGGAAAAAGCCTGTGGAGTAGAAAGATTAATCAAGGAGAGCAATATTTGAGGTGCCCCTAGCACCTGAACTGAGTGGAAGCCCGCCCAGAGTGGGCGGATCGTGTCCTTGCGTGGGAACTGTTTATTGCAAATCGTCATAAGTAAAAAGTGGATAAAGGCTAGCAAAGGAAGGGAGGTCACATGTTATCAGGGCTGGGGCATGCACCGAATTGGATAGTTTGTAAAAAACATTGTAAAATATCGATGACCTTGTTTCATACCCCTGCAGTCCCGTGTAATGCACGCAAATATGTGCCCACCAAGAGGAGATTTTTGTTCTGAAAAAAATTGTAGCTATCTGCACAAAATTTCTCGCGAAATTTCGGAATTCTGAATGCGTTAGAAATAACGTACATCACTCAAACAGACGGAGGAGCACTCTTGCCTCTCAATTTTGGAGCTAGTGCATCTTGAAATATTAATTTTCAAGAAGGTTCCACCTCTAGCCCGAGATATTTTCGTTGACTCTTTTCTGGATCTTTGCTACAAGTCTAAGCCGTCATCATAAGAACTGAGAGTTGTTCACTTTGTTTTCCCAAAATGATGGACCAACAAGGGTAAAAAGATTTAGTTTTTTTTTCAAGCAATAAGATACCTACTCTCTTTTGTGCAACTTGTACAGGTCGCACTGCGTCGACGCATCATCGCTGTGGTAGTTGACCTAGAAATACAAATGATTGAATAAGATAAATATTTTGACAGAATGACTGAGTTGTGCGAGCCTTTACAAGCTGTATAGCCACTTCAAAGTGTTTTGGTGATGCAGGTTGAGCTCTTTCGTCGAACATAGACGGTAAACCTTGTACAGAACACGCAGATGTCTTGCGTACCGGCGTTACTGCCACCGTCTAAAACTCGAACACGAAAAAACAAATGCTTGGTCCCAATTTCCGATGATTATACTAGTTAATGAAGGTAAGCAGTAGGGTTAAAAACGAAAAGTGTAGCTACTGTTACGGTATCTAAGAATATCATTATTGTTACGTACTGAAACTTTAGCAAAGTGTTGACGAGCAGTTTATTGATAAATGGGGACATTCAACGGTTTTGGGCCCCGCATGAATATGGTTTTACTTCTCGATTCCAAGTTTAAACATTTCACGCAGCAGCTTTCGTGTTTCGAAGCCAAAAGTCAGGATTGAATTGATATGTTGTTTTGTTCAAAAATTTGGTAAGATTGCAATATGGAATGTTATTGCGGAAAAGCAAGAAGCACCAGCCGTGTTCAATTTTGCCCAAATATGTTTGAATACACTTATAGAGTTCAGAACACTTACCTGACAATGAGAATCCACAAAATGTGGTAGCTTCCGAGGAGACAGTGGTGCCGAATTTAAGGATCCCATGGATTTTCCTCACCTACAAATATATTCTACAACGAGAGGATTGCTCCTGCAACACTGAATATTTTCGAAAACATGCTTGTGACAATAATGATTTGCTAACGGAAATGTTACAGCCATGTGCACAAGAGAATAAATAAGGGCACTACTATGCAAAAAATCATTTTCAAAATTTTTCAAGATATCTGCCAAAGAACCGTTTTACTTTTATCTGAAATCCTTAATTCTTTCTGGAACTGAATATTGAATATCAGTGCCCTCATTGCGCTTGCCGCTCATTTTTGTGCCGTTACTTCATACATATTGACGTGTACAACCCTCCCCTAACGCTACTCTCATATTTTATTCGTCACTTGTTTTGTGAAGTCTGCAATGGGCAGGCAGGTAGCCGCCGCCACTCTCTCATACAAAGTGGGTTCTCAAATTTATAGAGAGCAAGAATGCAAAAGAACTCCGATCACTAAGGATCTTTGCCTTTGTATTGTAGATGAGACCAGCATAGTAGAAACTATCACCAACCAACATTCATGCAGCCCATTGCGTCTCGTATTCGTGCTTAACTTAGTATGCTCCGTATCTCAATAATCGGTGGTAGGCTCACTTGCCGTATCTTCGGCGCACGCCCCACCCACCAACAAACTTCTCTTCTCGCTAACCTCTTTCAGTTTTTTCCCTTTTTCCGAGACTCTTTTGGAACCGAGTTAAAATCTTTCGTGGCACACTCCGCCACACTGGCGCACAGCACGCCCACCAGCAACGTTTACCTTCCCGGAATTCGGGACTTTTTGGACCGAGTCGCAAGTTTGATGACAAAACTCTACCCAGTTTGATGCACCCCCTCCCCCAGCAACAGCTGTTTTCTTCCATCCCCTTTTGGACACGATTTTCCTTTTTCTCCCTGGAGGTTCTTGGGGACGAATAATAAATTCAGTGGCTAATTTCGCCCACCGCGGTGCGCGCTTCACCCACCAGTAGCATCGAAGCTCCGTTTTCTCATTAGCCCCCACGACTTTGTTCGCGCAACAAAGAAAAAGCTGACTCTGATGTAATGTTGTTTTCTGTTTGCTCACTAATCCCTCACCCCAACAATTACTTTTTGTGCTTGCGCGTGCGTAGGATTCCTGGTGTTGGCGGGATGTCGATCTCCTAGTGAACCGAGAAGATGCGAATAGTTACCTGATCGACAAGGCTGAATGCGGCGAATGTGGAAAGCGTGGCATAGCGTACGCGTATGTTTCATTGATGGGACAAAACATTGTACTTACAGAGCTTCATGTAGACCAAGATTACGATAAAGCCAATAAAACTGCAAAAGGATTCCTGTGAAAATGGCTAAGGAAACGACTATGGAACTACAAAAAAATCCACTATGATACAAGGTGAACCACTACTCAAGTTGGGTGAACTTCTGATACTACTGTTGCTGAAGAGGAAAGTGGGGAAAGCCTGGCTACTGATCGTTAATACGAAGAAGTGTGAATGCTATATTTAGGGTAAGCGAGGTGAGAATTATTTGGAATCATGCGAGTTCCGCATGACTTATAAGCGTCATGAAAAGAACAGAAGTTCTTGATGGGCGACGCGGCGACAGACAGAGGCGAGCGTTTGACGTGATTGCTGCTAGACTGCGTATGACTACAGCGAGCGATTTGAAGGCGGCAGACAATCAAAGGTTCGCGCTCTTTCACAGTCGACGCTCAGCCAGGACTGAGATGCATCGCAGCACCTCCCGCGCGTGGCCTTGGAGCATCTTTGCTCGAGGATCGCGTGCAAGTCGGGAACCTTCGATGCATTCGTATTATCCCCTTGTGCCATTTCAGCCACATTGGTCTCTCATGACCATTTTTTCCCCTCACCCCCGACATATTTGTTTAATTATTTATGTTTATTTTCACATATGTGTGTAGCATGCGGCCTGCCTCAAAAATTGCCACGAATGTGCGCATTGCGCCAGTTTTCAAACGAATTAGCGTTTTCCATAAGGCATGCGCTTCCATCAAGTCGACTTCAGCGGGCATGAGCAATGATGGAAATGCCGCACTTGTGAGACGATTGTGATGCCGACGAGCATCGTGGCGCAATTGAAGATAATCACCAAGCTCACAGAAGTCACGGCTCGTGAGGCTACTCATGCTGCCAATTTCAATGAGATTACAGCAAGGAAATTCGCCAGTGCCCACAGACGATGTACACCATCCCTTTGATTGCGACTGCATTATTTATTGACTTCCTATATGCTACAGAACCTTGAAGCGATCGCTGAACGACAACCATAAGGCACTTGATTTTGATAAAGAAGCGGACTGGATGAGAGTGGCGCCATTTCAGCCGTGCTATCTTCAACGCCCTGTTGAGACTGAAAATCACGATGAAGAGGTGGCAGTACGAGCTCGACCGCCTATCCGCTCTCCAACGATTGCTATCAAGCAGGCCTATGTTTTCGAATTTTCGGTACACTCATTGAAGTAAGAGGAGAAGGGCATTTCCGTTGACGGAAGCCAGCTAACCTCCACCTGCGAGAAGCCTAAGATTGCTCAAAAAGAACGAAGGGTGTCATTGTTCTACTGTCATCCGTTCTAGACCGCCTGATGATACTAGCCGCCTGATCCCTCAGAAGTTATCAGTAGTATAACCTACAATGGCCCGAAGTTCTGCATGTTCATCGAGGAGCTTCTTGCTGAGATGGCAGAAGGAAGTGAACGGTGCAAGGCTAATGGCCATTGTGAAAACAGAGGACGCAAGGAATCTTGAATGGCACACTATATCAGTGATGTTATCCTCGCCACACCTAAATTCTGATGTCTGTCCGAATATCTCTTCAAAAGTGCTTTTCTATAAATTTTGTTGAGTTCTACTTTCTCCTGATCAACTGATCCATCAATATTCAGTGGGTGAAGCAATTTTTTGCGCTGCCTTCTATAACAATCGGTTTTCTTGGTCAATTTTCTCACCATTTCCTTCAGCATCACGCAATAAACATTACTGTTTAGGATCATCTGGGAAAGGCCGACGATGTTCTTATAAGGTCACGCAAACAGCATGCTCCTAGACTGGAAGCTCAAGAGGATAATCGGCCGGCGATACTTGCAGTTTTCCCCAGAGAGAGGCGCTCTTCTCCCAATTTCAAATTTGTTGCACTGTGAATCCATCAGTAGGTGGTAGCCAGCCGTAAGTTATTGATGACCTGGAAAAGCAAGGAGCATGCCCACCGTGCAGCAGTGAGCACGCCATCGGAACGGCTACCGTCTGCAAAAGTATGCCCTCCTTTTGGAAGTAGATATTATTCACACATCTGGAATCCCTCATTGGAATTAGAACTGAAACTGACCGCACTCTGCTCAAGGAGCTGCGTGTATCTCATTAGCTCTTTCTTCTCCTCGTCAGCCTTTTTTTCTACAGCCTGGAAAGATTGGCAATTTTGGGATCCTTTCCTACCTGAACTGGGAACCTAATAACATCGTGATCCTACTTACTTGCTCGATATAGTCGTTAAAATCCTTCTTTAGCAGCCGTTGCAAACGCAGGCATCCCTGTATTTGGATCCAGGTCGACCAAGACCGCCGGCGGTTCAATGCCCTTTGAAAAAGCATTAAGTAAGTTCAGAAGCAAAGAGCATAGAACATAGACCGTCCGTTGAGCATAAAATTCGGTGAAGATACTCATATTCTGTGAAGTTGTTTCTCACCGCATGATGTAATGAAAATAATGTGCGCTAGACAGAGGGCGTCGCCCTAGACGTAAAAGCGCTCGAACCTGCGAATGGGGTAATAAGCCTGCTGCCCTGGGATAATCTTGTTCAGGACCCCTGAAAAATTAGCAGCAGTTTAGGTTGAGAGGGCATCTTCTATAGATTTTCCATTCATCTAATAAGCCTTTGACGTCATTTATTTGGTGGCAAGAATTTTACTCCATGAATGACGTTGAATTTCTGTCAGAAAGATTGGAAAAATTCGGTCTCCTTGTTAAACAGTGGAGGTGGTTTGCACGTATCAAGCTGCGTAGACTTTCCACTTGCCAGATGTCTAGATACTTCTTTTCATTCGAATGGCTTCAGCAGAATAACCGTAGAATACAAACTGCTCCCATTTTCCTACTTAAAGGCAGCGATTACGATAAATTCAAGAAGGGTTAGTGTGACGTGGTGGTGCTCAATGGTACGCCAGTGGCGAAAAAAGCAGAAAAATCCGTCAAGAAAACGCAAAACGGGACCCCTTTTTTGGCCGTTGGTTTTCACTCATGAACAGGTAACAGCTCAGAAAGCGGACGTATGAACGAGTTCACCGCAACGCGTTTGGATGGCACCATGCCAAACCACGCTTCAATCGAGATGCTCCAGTTGTGCCGCTGCTGGCAACGCAGCTCGTCCAAATCAACAAGTAAACTAGTGGGCGGAGCGCTTTCGAAGTCCTGCTCAGCAACCAGCGCACCTTTCGTTGTGAAAGCGCCACATCTCGCTTCCCTGGCAGCCAAGTAACTGTTTCGTGTGGTGCATATGCTTCCCTCTTCGCTATCGCTTCCTCTATTCTTCGTTATAGATCTTCTAACAAATAACACTTTTGAGCATGTGAGCAGGTCAAGAGGGGGTTCTACACAATTGAATGACTCTATCGAACGGACAGCCCGCTATCCGTATATTACTAACGTTTTTCCATATTAGCGTAGAAAAGGAATGGCAAGGTTCCCTCATGAATATGGCATTGGACTATTAACACATTGGCGACCAAGCAGTTTTTGGGTGTTCCCGAAAATTGCGTCCTAATGCTGAAACGCTTCCATACGGTGTACATACCAAATCAATGAGAACACAATGCGGAAACTGCTGAAACATCATTTGTCTCGTACAAATGCTTAATGGCTGCAAACCAAGCAAAAATCTCCCCGTCCCGCAAAGGTGAAACTTCGGAACGCTCTCGGAAAATTCCAATTTTCCACTGTAGAATCCACAAATGAGGTTGAACACAAATCTCTTTTTTGCCAATTGTTGTATCATTGAGCTAGCTAATAGCATACAAAAAGGCAGCTTTCTACATCAAGAAAGAACAACCTTATCACTGAAGAAGCAATTCCAAGCAACCCTTCTGTAAAACTTTCACTGTGAAAGATGTTCAAAGAACGTGGCCATTACAAGTTTGACAACGTATTCCGGGTTAATATAGCACCGCTCAAAATTTGGAATATGCGCAAAGGAATAAAATTCAAGGGGTGTCGCCCGGCATCGGGCGACATTGTCGCCAATGTGTTAAGGACAAACAGAAGCTAAAAAGTCATGCTCATTGTTTCGTTGAGCTTAATTTGCATAAGAAACGCGAGGGTTCTCATGCAAGATCGTCATAGTGGGCACGCATTGCGACTTCGTGATTGCTTTGCACCCATTATTTTTATTCCCAATCAGATGTGACTAATGAGTGCCCCTTCTTATGACAACCGCTGACAATGGCTTCTTGAGAGTGCGAAACAAACGAATAACTTATTCCGTTCGAGAATATTTTCTCATGAATGTTTCTATTGAAAAACTATCAAAAAGAACTTACCTTGGCAGAGCAGTCTTCTTTGAAACGAGACATAACTCTTGCTCCCTGCCCTTTGCTGAAATGAGTCATTCACCTCCTTTTCGTTATACTTGATAAAAGAATTGTAGCTGATTGGAACACAAAAGAGGAGAAAGTGTTCAGAGGATTAAAATCCATCCCACTAAACAGAACATATGAAAAGCAACATGTGCAAATATGACCTTATCAGTGGCATAAGATATTTCGCTCTTCCTTGGAATCCAGCCATCATCTCAGCCGCGGCGTTCGGATCTCCATTTTTGACTGCTTCCATGTAATCCTAAAATGGAGCAACTTCTGCCATTTGGCAATACAATCCGATTAATGTTCTAGATTCTATTCCTCGCCACCGAACACAATTGGAGATCTGATTGAAGATTGGGATTGAAGCTTTACATCATATTAACACATTCACGACGACGCCCCTTTTCCACTTTTCGGTCGCGTGGGACGGACGCGATTTTGTGGGCGCCGCCGCCTCACCACATAACCGCAGATTTTGTTTTGTAAATGAACAAAAACATGAATGTCACAAAATAATTTCTGCAATGTCCAATGCGTAAAGATTATCTAAACATATAACAGTAGGATTTCGATCAGAACGACAAATAGTGGTTACGAAAAGAGAGCATTTATTCACTTTCCCCGTGAAGGAATTTAAAAGCATTTTACACTCGATTACGAGGTTTGCCCACCTATCTGTCCATTCCTAGCGCCTGGCAAGCGATTATCAGTTGGCAGCCCATATGGGCTGCCATCGTCCCAGGAGCGCATGTTGTTGGCAGCCCATATGGGCGGCCATCGGCGTGAATGTGTTAAGAAGCGCGGATACCCAAAAAGGGAGATATTCTGAACTCAACAAATTCGAAAATTGGATGATAGAACCGATCGACAAAGTAGCCCACCTGCAACATCTTCTTGAGCAGTGCCATGTACATGAGTTCAAGCTTCTCTTTAACCACATCTATGCAGACGGATACCAGCGAAAGCCCGACCATCACCACTCCGAATGTGGCAATCATATACTCTGGATGTGCGGGCGTCACATCGCCGAGACCTCAAAACGACGACATTCGGTCGAAAACAGAGCAGTAATCCAAGTATTTTCCACCTATCGTGCTGCATGAAATGAAGAAGAAGTAAATGCTCGTGAAGTATGTCCACTCCGGCGAACCTTCGCATTGAAAGCGCTTTGGAATTTTTGGGATGGATTTTCTCCTATGTCATGGCACGGCATGATAACAACAACTTGCACGTTGTTTCCGATAATGTTCCTTTCTTCTTCTTAAAGGCTAGCCGGTCTATGAACACTTGCATAGGCGCATAGTGACGACTGAGCTACGGAATGAACTGAAATTGGATAGGAAAGCAAGAGAAATCATCGGACGCTGAAATTAGGGCGTTATTCTTCAGTTAGGTCGAATATGGTGTGACGGCGAGACAGGGTGATTAAAGTAGACAAAACACGCGAGAGCGAGTACACACTTTGGGAGAGCAGCGATCAGCAATCAAATCGTGTGTGGTAACGCGTGATGATGTGGGCGATGGTTGGCAGGTCCGTAAGAATAGCGTCATAATCGAAAAAAAATGTGCGAAGAAGCTGGCATATAGATGTTGGTAGGGACCCCACATTCTCTAGCGGTAATCTTTCCTACAAGTCAGACTGATTCCAGGGCTTGCCTTGATTCGATGACGAATTGAGCACCTTGACCTCCAAGATTATTTCTTTGTTTTAATGAAACCTTTTCACAAAATGTGTACGGTGTGAAATTGAAAAGTTGAAAAGTTGCTTCAGGTTACGGTAACATCGCATGTTCCACGACAGCTGGTAAGGTGGCAACAATTATATATTCAATGTTTGGTATTCCTATCATGCTAGTCATTCTCAACGATCTCGGCTCCTTTCTACTTGTCTGGGTGAAGCGTATCGCTAACTTTTCTAGCGACTTCTTCCTTTTCCTTGGTTTGTTTATTTTCTTACTAGACACTATTTTACTACGCACATCCCAAATTTAATTTTTTATGGGAATCCCGTCCACCGGCTAAGCTTTTCGGCGCTACATCGCTTCCACTCTTCCCCATATTTGGTGTAACCTCAAATTGTCGACCACCTGCGACGAAGGGAACCAATGCTAAAAATGAATGCCATGGGCCGTTAGAGGCTGAGTCACTCCGGGAGGGGTGAGCCATAAGAAAAAGCCTTCGCCTCCGCATTGAGATGGATTCAATCACACTCTGCTCGATTCAAACCGAATGGTCTCAACTAAGTATTGGAGAGCACTTTTCATTTTATAAGAAAATCTTCATAGTGGCCGCCTATGTGGACGGTATCAAAAAAATTCTCCATGGTGCACTGGTCGAGCTCAATGGGGTCTTTGAAATATCGTGTAGCATAACGAACTTTACTAAAAGCCGAGTTTTGAGGGGTGTATAGTGGAGAGCTAATGTCTCTAGAAAACTATCCAACATTGAATCGATTCACGAAATTATGTAAGAGCTTCAGGCTGAAGCAGTTACGGTAGGCCTCCTTGAGCTTGACGACGATGACAGATGACGTCATATTCTGAAGACGGTGAGGGCAGTGAAGGAGAGCCTGCGTCTACTTATAGAGGGACATTTACGGAATGCTTTGCTGAGGAACTTCTGTCAAAGACGGCCATTTCTGCGAATAAAAAAGGGCCTGATTGTGACCTAGGCAAAATGTCTTTTTTTGGGTCCCTTCCCTGTATACCGATAAGTTTCGACAAAAATAAGAAATTTTGAATTTTGAGGTTCGCAAGTGATGTTATTGCCCTCATCTTTTTCATTTGTTCCCATTTTCAGCGCGGATTCGTGGAAATGTCTCAACTTCTCTTTTCAG